>CATIWQ010002623.1:0-50086 GCA_949673415.1 Euphorbia schlechtendalii
GTCATGAAATATATCGAGCATACCCGTACTTGTAATCCAATATTTAAGGACCCGTTAGTAATATGCGACAACATATTCAATTTCACATTAATAATAAGTTGAAATCAAGTCTAAGGACTGTTGAGATCTACCTAGCAAGTTATCTATGACATACAACCATGTGACCTTGCTATGTGGATCGGTCCAGCGTCATGTTCTCAACATGTGCCTATGTTCATGATTTATTTCTCAAATAAATCAACTAACATACAAGCCTATGGTTTTATTCATTCCCATGATTAAAACAGACTTGGGACATTTATGATTTATTATCAAAGGATACTCTAATCTTAATATAGAGTAACATAAAATGTAACTCGTCTATTACATATCAATAACAAATGTCTAGAACTAGGGCACACCTAACAATATGTTGAATCAAGATTAACTTACGGTAAATTGAATCGTAATTTCATGTGACTTCTACAACGAAATATTGAAGAACAGAGTACGAGAAACTACCGTATAGAAAATTCAAGAAAGAATTGAAAAAAAACTGAAAACCGTTTCATTCTAGCCAAACCATAAAATGTATGAAAGTCGAGAATTGAAACAGTAGAATTCATGTTTGTTCGTTATGGAAATAAGTTCCTTCATTATTGCTCTAAAATAATTTCTTGAAGTCCTTTTTAACTCATTAAATTTTCAGTTAAATCTAATTGATTAATTGGATCTCTATTAACTCGATTATGGACAGGGTGTTTGATGAAACGTGCTTTTACCCTTTTAACTTTGTAGTTATTATATTACCAATTGATAGTAGGAACCCACCTAGTTGATATGTTGCTTCTCCTCTTGCTACAGCTCATACATTAAACATAATTAGCATGTTCTTGGTCCACCACTCCTTTTTACAGCTCAAAAGATTCCCTTTTGAAAAAGTCATTAGTTATTTTTTTATGAATTTTCTAATACAAGAAAGTAATTATATCAAAGATCTTCCCCTCTAAGCATTTTACTTAATGAATCAGTCAACCCCAGAAGCATTTTTTACACGGCTGTGATATTGTCCATTTCTTCATTTGATTCATTTAGTATTGTCATTTCCATTGACAGATTTTACAACACAATACCCTAAAAGATATCATACTGTATAACACAAGAGTCAAAAGAGTAAATATTATAACAAAAATATTGGGTGTATATATAAATACTACATTTACCAAATCACGGGGTTCACATGGTGGGTCGAGAATATTTGATTTATCAATTTATCTTATATACTTATAGTAATGGGGAAATAATATACGTGTAAAATTAATCTTTTATTGTTAATCTATCTTTCCAATCTTGACATTTTAAAGACCAATAAGAAACAACATCTTTAATTAAAAAAATCATATATAAAATTGATATATAATCTAGTAAATAATAAATAAAAAAACAAGTTTAAATTTTTATTCTAAATTAAAAATTTAATTTATTTAAATCGAATAAATTTCAAAAATTATTAAATATCTATTTATCCATAAAACGAAATAAAAATATTTGGGTATCTTTAATGAATATATGAAATGGTCAATTCCAACAATTCCCCGTATCGTTTATCCTCAAAATGTGAGGAATGATCTATTGCCTATTTTGAGAAAATGAATAAAATAATATTAGCTTTTTTAGAATTTGAATAAAATAATATTACTTTTTATTTTTTTATTGTTTGTAGTATTTGTATTGATTTTTTATTAATTTAATAATAAAATATTATTATTTTAAAGTGAATTTGATTTTTAAAATTAAAAATTAGAAAGATAATTGGATAATAAAATCTTCAAAAATAGAATTTGGAAAATGAAAAATAAGAAAAATAATTGAAGTTATTTTAACGAGCAAAACTTCTAAACTATGCTTAACAATGCCCTCGCAATCTACTAAAATAAGTCCACCTTTCCCCTTTGTGCAAAGTCAAACAAACTTTCCTTAATTAAAAAATATAATTCAAACATTACATTCTTGTAACTGCTGGTATTCAAAATTAAATTGCACAAGATAAACCGAAGGTTCTGCAGGGAAAATATCTCTGGTTTTCTTTTCTCATTAATACTTTGCTTCAAGATCCAGAATAATTGAAGATTCAACAGACCACATGATTTCAAGCAGGCTTCAAACCGAAGCAGATCTTCATGATTCCACCATGTCCGAAACCTTGTCTGATTCATCATCCTCAAGTTATCAGAACTCTAAGATCGACAACAACAGAACAAGAAAATTTAACAAATTGAGATCAATCAAGCTTGTTAAACTCCCAAGCGTCAGGCTTCGTCAGCGACAACCAAAGATCCAGTCTAATGGGGAGAGTTCTTCGCCTAACTATATGAAGACCACCAGTTCTTCAACTGCCAAGGATAATTTAAAGGTAACATGTCGAAAATTGTGAAATTCGCTTCAATTACACTATGTTCTGCTATACGAAATAACCAAAATTTTCTGAATCTCTTGCAGAAATCGACAAGATCTTTGACTAGGCGCTCAAGTTTTAGACCTGCAAAGAGTTTGTCAAGGTTGCCCAGTACAAAGTTCAGAAGAAATTCAATGAAGAAATCGAAATCAATCAAGCTCAGAATTAATCGGTGGGCTGAGGCAGCCGATTCGTGTGATCCAGAGAATGCTCAATTTCAGGCAAGTACAATTTCTTCGAAAACGAGTTCAAAAGTTTTAAAGAAAATGTCCAGTTTAAGAACCACCAGGTCTTCGATGAAGAAAAGCTCGCATTTGCTCGAAAAAAACATTCACAGAGCCACTTGTTCATCGACTCTCAAGGACTCGAAGTTTCCTAACCAACTCGAGATTCAGTCAGGAGGAACCGAATCTGAAGGAGTTTCGGCCTTAAAGGTTTGCCCTTATACTTATTGTTCACTTCATGGTCACCGCCACGCAACTTTACCTCCATTAAAACGCTTTGTGTCAATGAGGCGACGCCTGTTGAAGACCCAAAGAAGTCGAAAACTTGAAAGGCAACCATCTCTTCGAACAAAACGTTCCACCAATGCAAAGAAAGTTGTTCAGGGAAGAGAAACGTCGAGTTACAAAGATGGTGCAGCTCTAGATGAGGAAGATGGAGTTACCGAATTGGACTCTTCTATGGATGCTTTTCGTGGTGCTGAAAAGGATGACATTGTTCCTTCAGTGGCTGAAAAAGCAGACAAGATAACAGGTGAAATAATCACATGGGATGAAAAGAACACAATCTTTGAGCAAATAGATCAAGACAGTGCATCCAGTGAAGAAAAGGGTAAAGACTATTTCTCGGGAAAAGAATATGAGTCTGCTAAAGTAGCGGATGAAAGGAAGATTGAAAAGAAGAAGCATTTGGGATTGTGGAATTTGATATACAAGCATATGGCAACTGGAATTTCTATACAAGATGAAGTTCAGACAACTGCTTCTGAAACAAATAAGGAAGTTTCAGAAAAGACAGACACTTGTGGTTCGAATGCTGATAATGATCACAAACAAAATGCGGTTAAGTTGGTTAAGGAAGCATTTGATAAGATCCTCTCAGAAATTCCAGATCAATCTCCTGATGATCAACCAAAATATATTTCCGAAAATCATCACGAAGAAGAGGAATCGAGCATCTCAACTTCCTTCATATCAAAAAGAGACAATATGGAACAAGAAGTAGAAACAAAGAAAACTCCATCCAACTGGAGTAATCTGAAAAAGCTAATGGTACTAAAAAGATTTGTAAAGGCAATGGACAAGGTGAGGAAATTCAATCCACGAAAGCCTCGGTTTTTACCTTTACCAACTGACCCAGAAGGAGAAAAGGTTCATTTACGCCATCAAGGTGCGGAGGAGAAGAAAAAGTCGGAGGAATGGATGCTGGACTATGCACTTCAGCAAGTTATTTCCACTCTTGCCCCTGCTCAGAAACGAAAAGTAGCTCTTCTTGTCCAGGCCTTTGAATCTGTTAGTCCAGTTCCAGGAAATAATGGTACTAGTACGAGTCCCAGTTTAGATGCTTCATCACATTTGTCGTATGAGAAGCATTCTATGGAAGGTGAACTCACAAATTTTGGGATCTCTCTTCGTAAAACGTCATTCCCAAACAAGAATTCTGATGAGAATTTTCATGTAATGGAGGATAAAGAGAATGATGTTAAGGAGAAGCCTTCCGTAAAGCTAGCTGGTCTTGCAAACACTTCAAATGATGCTCAAGCAAATGGAGGAATTTCTGCTTTTGAAGTCAGTGAAGTTGATTTGGAAATAAATGGTCAATGTTGTAATGGCGACACTTCAGATAATGTTGCTAGAAAAGTAGAAGTTTCTGCTTCTGAAGTTGGTGATCTTGATTTGGGGTTGTATGATAAAAATGATGTTGCAAACGCTTCAAGTGATGTTGCAGATGGAGAAGTTTCTTCTTCTGAAATCCATGATCTTGATTCACGGTTGGATGTTGAAAACAATTCGAATGATGTTCTTGAAAATGAACAAATTTCTGCTACCGAAGTCCAAGATTTTGATTCGGGATTCAGCAATCAACACGATGATTCAAACATGTCAAATGATGCTCTTGCCGATACAAAGACTTGTGCTTCCGAAGTCCATGATCTTGATCTGGATAATGGATGTAACAAACAACCAGATGATCCACAAAATCGAAGATTACAAGACTTGAGTACAAATGAGAAGCAAAAAAATATGGAGCTTTGGTATCTTATATACAAGCACATGGCATCTGGAACTACAACACTACTCGACGGGCCAGCACAGGAAACGAATAGCACAGATTTGGATCCTCATATTGCAGGCAGCCAAAATGTTGACTCCCTGCAAATCAAAGCAATACGAATGGTTGAAGAAGCAATCGATGAAATACCACTTCCGGATTCGCAAGATGAACAACAACTCGAAACAAAACCAGCGATCCACAGCGCAACATCAGATCCAAAAGAACAATGCATGAACAAACCTAAGCAGGACTCGAAAAAGAGTTGGAGTAATCTGAAGAAAATGATTCTTCTGAAGAGGTTTGTGAAGGCGCTCGAAAAGGTTAAGAAGTTTAATCCTCGAGAACCGCGATTCTTGCCAGTGGACAATGAGAAAGAAGCGGAAAAGGTTAACTTGAGGCATCAGGACATGGAAGACAGGAAAAATGCTGATGGATGGATGCTCGATTATACACTTCAGCAAGTTGTTGCGAAATTAACGCCAGCTCGTAAAAGAAAAGTACAGCTGCTCGTTGAAGCTTTTGAGACTGTCATTCCTACTATTGAAACTTGAAAGAGATAGCTTCAGGAAAATCGAGCTTCTAAATACTTTTAGAGAATGCATAGTTGTATAATTTTATATTTTTATTTTTTATTTCAGTAGTGTGGCTGTAGTTTTTGTTGATAAAGTTTCATGGCTTATAGCGTCAGACAAAGGCTTCGTTGATTGATTAGTGTGCCTTTAGTTTTATTATGTGTTATGAAATATAGGAGCGTATTATTGACGACCCACATGTAAAACAAACATTACTATTGAACAGGCAGAGTTGTGTTAGTTAAAATGATTTGTTTATGCATGATTGATTTTAAATCATGGTAAGTAGAGTTTTTGAATATGTATGTATGATTGATTTTAAATCATGGTAAGTAGAGTTTTTGAATATGAAATTGAAGAATTGGAGGATTAAGAATGAAGCATAACATACACAGTAATTACAAGTTAGCAGAACATTCATTTCCAAAAAAAGAAAACAAAAAAAGAAGGAAAGCACAAAATGCATCTTCCGGTGTTTCATTTTCTTCTCCTCTTGTACTTCTAGTTTAGTCTTTACCTATTAATGTCCTTAGCCGGCCTGGATCGGACCGGACTTTAAAAGGTTTCAACTAGGAAGCATGAAAACTCATGTGACATGCCGTTTCTACGTTTCCCATCCATTTCGGAAATGGAAATTCCTACGAAACGTTTCCGGGCCGTTTCTGCAATTAATGAAAGTTGAAAACTCATTTTCGTAAACTCCGGAAACCGTTTCCTAGCAATTCTTCATATCGAAAGACCCAATTTTAATTCATGCACAAAACTAAACTTTCTAATATATTCAAACTACTAAGACTTTAAAACCCCAATTCATTATTTATATTATTAATAATATTATTATAAAAACTTATTTTATTCTATTTTATATACTTACATTATTACGATTTAGTAAATATAACACAACTTTCAGACTTTATGAAACTTTGTTGTCTTTGATAACCATATATTACTATTGTTTAATGTTTTAAAATAGCCATTACTCATGTAGATTTGCTTTATAATCAATAAATTTATTTTAAAATTCATGTTTTTTAGTATTTTATATAAGAATGAAATAATATGTACAAAATTTTATATTTTTCATGTTTATGAATATACCCTTAAATTTTTATTATTTACGCGTTTCCCCACAGTTGTTAAATCTATATATTTTAGAAAGGGCGTTTCTCCGTTTCCGTTTCCGTGCTACATAAGATTTCAATTAAAAATGCTTCCTTAAATCCATTCCAGTTGACCTAAAATTGTTTTCAGACTTGTGATTGACTGAACTAGGTTTGGGATCGGGTTAAGTTTGTGTTTTACCCAAAGATATCAAGTGTTTGAAACGAACAAATATATATTAATCGTTTATTATAAATATCATTTTAATAAATATTATATCCTAGTAATATTATATCAAAATTTTACAAATAAAAATATTTCAAAACTTTTTTCTACCGACAGAAACTTTGCATTTCTAAACAAAATATTTAATTTATTGCATTAATAAATAAAAATATTATTTAGTCAAAAGGATTTCACACTAATTTCAAACTCATTTTATACATGTCGCATACTTTTAATTATAAATATGGATTTTTGAAAAGGTTAGGTATCGAACTCTGGACATCCACCTCTTTTTTTCACATGTTACAAGCTTTAGTGTGTTTGGAAGGAAAAAAAAATCAGATAGTCTGGTATAAGAACTTTATAACATATATAAAATATGAATTTTTCAAAATAAAAAAAATCTGACAATCTTATGCTAGGTGTAACAACTTTTATATCATACTCAATTTCACAAAAAAAAAACCATGTTAGGAAAGTCTTATACCTATTATGAGAGCTATTAAACCTGGTATAAGAACAGTTATACCAGGTATAAAAACTTTAATGCCAAGTATCAAATCTTTTTGTTGTAGTCTTATATTTGAAGACAATATTTCATTTTGCAGCAAAAACAATATTTATGAAGGCCTCATATCTAGTAAAAGAGTTATTATATCATGTATAATGACTATTATACCTGGTATATTATACAAATTTTATATCATTTCGTAATTTTATAGAGAAATACAAGTGTATATTCTTTTTGAATAAAATATTTTTGCTTTTGATACTAGGAGATTTTATTTTTGATATATTTACTTTTTTAACTTTTGTTTTTTGCTTTTACCATGATTGTTTTTTCTCATTCTCTCTCTAAAAATTACAATTCTGTCTCTCTCTCCAGATTCTCTGCTTCTTCTTTCCTTCTCTTTCGGTCTATCTTTTTGCTTTTGATCTGCAATTTTCTTATTCAATCTATTGTTCGCTACTGATTTTGTGTAAGTATATCCTCTTATCTCTTTCTTTTAGGTTTCGATTTCTGTAATTTTTTAATTTGATAGATCTGCGTTTTTTTCTAGTTTGAATTTGTGTTTTTTTGCTGTTTTTAAATCGCGATCTCTGTGTTGTTTCATATACATAGATTTTGATTTCCATATTTTCAGTTTTTTTATATGTTTCTTTTGTCAACTTTTTTCTTGCTCAGGTTTGAATAATGGAGAATATTCCTATTTTGATGTGTTATGGAGGAGTGTGGTCTCATGATTTTAATTTCATTAATTACAGTTCATGTAGTGTAATTGTTGATAAGGATGTTAGTTTTTCAGATTTCAAATGAATAATTGCAGATAATGTTATTATTGGAGAAAATAAATCAATCTTAAAGTTTGAGTGTCAGATTTCACTTTGTGATTGTCCAATGGAAATATGTACATATATGTCTGTGCGTTTTTTTTCTTCATCAAAGAATTGACAGTAACAATCTTTCAGATTGTCTTGTGTTTGTTTCAGCATGCCCTGGCATTTTAGAGATTAAAGGAGGTATTGTTTTAGTCTTTCCATTGTTGTTAATATGGTTCTTTTAGTGTTTTTCATATTATGATATCCGATATACTAGGTATAATATGTGTTATACCAGGTATATAATATATTATACCATGTATATTTTGTTATTTATATGTTTTATGTTGGTTCGTAAATGGGCTCTTAACAATAGTAGATGGGGGGTGAATGCTTAATCTTGGTTACTTTTAGATTTTTAAAGTTAATCGCCAAGTTCAGTTTTTATATGCGTATTGAGTATGAGTGTTGAGTGCGATATAAAAACTTATAAACTTCTCAGGTGTTCTGGCACAATCTATCTTCAATCTTTAGCTAAGTAGGACTACTCAGCACATATCAGATAACAAGCATATCGATGAATGAGAGAAAGAGATGAATGAGATGATCACAGCTAAAGTTTAATCTTTAAAGATAGAACCTCAACACCTAAGATTTATCCTAGTTCGGCCCCTAGCCTACCTCTAGTCCTCGGATACCATCTCCGAGCTTTAATCCACTAGTGAGTCGTTCCTTCAATAGACGGAGAAGCTTTTACAAAGGGGTAGACACTATTGCAGAAAGTACTCTCCTTTCTAACTATCGCTCAACTCAGTTTGGGTACTCTCCCCAAACTGATACTGAGATTAAATAAGAGTGCGAATTGGATTCAACTTATGGAAACGTTGAATCCTTACAATGTTAATCTAAGTAATTTCTCTATTACAAACAGATATGAACTTTGATGTTTGCTGATTGCTTACGGTGGAATTTCTTTGAAAGCTTGAGTAATTTGCACAGTGTTTTAGCTCTTAAGAAATTCTAGGTGGTTCACCAAGTTTGAACATCTTCTCCGGTCTTCTATTTATACTTTGATGCTTTGTGAAGTAGCTGTTGCAAACTTTACGATATTGCTGATCTTCGATTTCTCATCTCTTCCAACCTTTCGAATCTTCCCCGTTGGAGACAGATTCCATGACGTTTAGAGATAGAATTTGAACGCAGGCCTGATAAAATTCCGTTGACAAAATCTCGTTTATCTTCAAGCAATCTAGTTCTAAGAGAGAGGTGCTAGAATGAAACGTGAAGTCTTCCCATTGGTTGACCTTGCTGACGTTGACGGATTTGCTGGGAGACACTTGAGATGCCATGCATAATGGAAAATTCCTTTTACTTGGATTGTAGTGAGGAATCCCTGACATTCTGTATTGACACTTTTTAGCGTTGTGAGGACCACATGAATCTTTATTAATTTTAGAGCCTTTTCTTCTGAAAAGCAATTAAAGAATATTCCGTTCCTTCATAGATATTGTTAGTAGAACATGTGTCATAAAAGTCTCTACATGTCAAATAACGTGCTTTTAATTAAATAAAAGTAGAACTCAGCACGAGCTGAGTGAAGTAATCTTAAACTATGTAGTACTCAGCACAGACTTAGCTTTTCATACTCTAAGTCATAACTTAATTAATTATCCAGCAAAACTGAGTTATTCTCCCTTGAATAAACTCTAGTCAGCTTTATTAATTAAGAGTCTACTTAGTACTCAATTAATTTCACTATCCTAGATAGTTTACTATTTCCAAAACAACTCAGTATTGTGTACTATTAACTTGTGTTATACAATCTCCCCCATTTTAGACAGATAGAAAACTAGGTAGTAGAAGAAGTTAATTGAATTAATAGTTTAGAGATTACCAAATACCTAAAAGTAGTGTAAAACTCCCTTGTGTTGAGTGACTTCCCTTAATCAGCTTGAGTCCCCCATACTGAGTGAGTCTTCTACAAGTGGCTTAGCTCCCCCATACTTCAAGGATTTCTTCTTTAATTTGGGACATCATTTTACTTCAGGTTATCTTCAAAGGTTTGGTCTCTTGTATGTTTTCCTGTACTACATCATTATTTACACAATAGAAAACATACAGAAAGTTAAGAAGATCTTAACTTGAGGTAGGAACTTGTAATTTTTATTAATATACCAGAAGAATGACATAGTCAGTACATAAAGTATGTCCTGAGCTAAGATTACATGCTAAGCCCTATTACAAGTTCTACATTTATTTGGAACATGACCTAGTCTGTTTCTTGTGCGTTGAAGAGGAAGATCCAACAATCTTGGTCTTATCCTGATTGGTCTTGTTAGAGGGATGAAGCAGATGAGAATGCCTTGGAAGAGATCCTTTGTTGAGAGTTGCCGTTCTGAGCGCATCTTCAGCTACCTTCTCCCCCTTTGCTATCTGACCTTGAACAATTTAATCAAGACAGACATTAAAGGCATCGAGTGTAGCTTGGAAGCTCTCTTGCTGGCCAATTATTTGCAGGGAAATCTCTTGCTCCAATTGCTCTTTGCCCTTGGTTGTGAGGAAATCTTGATCATTCAGCTTGCTGAGAAGAAGATGATGGCAGCGTGAGAGATGAGCTATCTGGTCAAAACCATAACTCGCAAACTGTTGAAAACACTGAAGAAGACCATGAAAGTCTTTTGCTGTCAATGCAATCTTTAGCTGAGATACAATATTAAGAATTTTTGGACCAATATATGCGATACACGGTGAGGTGTACTCGATGTCTTTTCCGGCCAGCTCTCCCATCTTGAATAGAGGATCCACCTTCTTCGTTAGATCTTCAGCTTTGGTTTTTATGATATTCATCTTCATGTGTATTATCATTCTAGTCTCAGGGTAGAGGGATTCGGTCTGAGGCACGCTTGGCATTGGCATGGAAAGAAAATTTTTTCCCATCGCAGTCACAAGAAATTTCTACGATGAGGAGACTTTCTCCATTACGTGATCAGAGACCTCTCGTTGAAGAGTATCCATCTTGGTATGGAGAGAGTCAATTTTCACAACAGGGGCCTTGTCCAGCTTCTTCAAAATATCATTTAATAGCTTTAGCACCTCATCTTCCTTATTATCATGAACAAGCAAGAACCTTGACTAGGATTCGACCAACTTTGCGACGGTGTGGCTCACGTCCTTGGTAGATACTACCTCTTTGGAGATATCCTCGATCTTGCGATCGGTTTTTCTCTTTATCTTGGCCTACTCCTTTTCGAGTTCATGGATCTGTGTTACTTAAGTAGCCATATTGGTACTCAAGAGACTCAGCTACTCGGTAGCAATGTCTATGCTACTCTTTATCTTTCCTACAATAGCATTTGCCATCATAGTAGAGTGGGAATAGATGTAGCAGCTACCCCAAGCTGGGCTGTAGAATCCATTAACCCATTCAGGATTAGTGCATTCTTATCAACCAGACTCTTGGCACTCTCTTTTGCCAAGTGATTTTTGAATAACCAACAAGCTACCTTGGATCCTCTCAAACTCCTCAAAGTATAGAGAGTTACTAGGCACACTTATGTGTTGTTCGAATTCCGTCAATTTTACCTTGGGCCTAGATGACAAGTTCATCAATTCTTGAGCGAGTAGCATGTTGCCTACTGCTCCATCTAACTCAACATCAGTCTAGAGCATAGGAAATTGCTTTCTTGCTAACTCTTGAATCTGTGCCAAGAAATATGTATCAACCATTGCTAGCTTGTTGTTGGGTTCAGGTGCATCACTGCTGTAAAATTTGTCTCAGCAGTCTAACTACTTGCTTTTCCCTACTGAGTGTCATTCTCAGCTTTAGGAACTTCCCTAACCAGAAGGGTTAAAGGGGTTGAGGATGGGTTTGAAGAGAAGGTAGGTTCAGAACCATGTACAGGTGAAGAAATTGGTTTGATTAGAATATAAGGTGTAATGGCTCTAAAAGAATTGGTTATTGGTTGAGAATGTACAGGAGAAGGGGTTGAAGAAATATATACTGGAGATGGAGGAAAGGAGTCTTGGTTATTTTCAGATGAAGAAATGGGAATTGGGGAATGTACCGAGTTAGAAGGAGAAGGATAAGAATTTTTCTGCGTTTCAGGATCTACTGAAGTAGAACCTGATGGAATAGAAGAATTTACAATAGAAGAGATTTGAGGATTTACAAGGATAGGATTTTGTGGAACCTCTAGGTTAGGTGTTTGACCCAAGGATGGGTCAGCCTGAGGTTGCTCATGCTGAGAAGAAGGCTCCTCAACATGAGTGAAAGTTGGAGTGGGGATACTGGGGTCCTAAGAATCAGACTCCTCTGAAATCAGGGTAAGGGTGTCTCCAGCATCATCCTCGCTGCTCACCATCTGCATATTCTTTTGCAGTGCCCTTGTGGTGGTAAAACGCTTTCGCTGAGTGCCCTTAAGTTTAGCAAACACGTCTTGAATATTCTCAGTAATGTTGGACCCCATTTGGTTCTCATCTTTAGCCTTCTTAGCCTCACCCTGCTCCTCAGTATCATCTGAGAAAACCATCTTGCGCTTCCTTTGGCACAGGGAATTATTAGCGTCAACCACTAATTTCTTTTCCTCAGCTTTCTACTCAGCTAGCAGCTTAGCCTTCGCCTCCCTTTGTGTGCCGGTTTTGGCTTGCATTTTCCTTCTTTGATGTTGAGCAAGAGCATCACTGGACTTGGCTAGACTCTTCCCTTGGTCGTAGAGGAAGCAGCCTTTTAAGGATTAGAGGGGATGGTGGTCAAATTCTCCAAGATATTGGAGATTGGAGCCTTATTAGAGTCATCACTCTCCTCAAAGTCCACCATAAACTAGTCTTCCTCCTCCTTACTGATGTCCATAGGCAATATTATTGGTATATATATGATCTTTCACTTCTTTTGAGCCTTGGTGTACCTAGCATGAACTTGGTTGTGAGTCAGCCTGCTGAAATGTGACATTTCAAGCCTCTTCTTCACCGGCAGGACTATTTCACTAGACTACCCAAGAAATTGAGCCATGTTGACTTTCACCACCCTCATAATCTCGATTATGAGTTAACCATAGTGATAGATGGTAGTCAGCTTTGTCAAGTGGTGAAGAATCACCACTGGCCAATTGAGATTTTTACCCTTTACCATATGGTAGACCGCACACCGCTCGAAGTAAGTGTAGTTAGTTAGCGAGCCAGTTTTGGGCAGCAGTAGCTTCACCACCAACTCATGGAATATCCTCACTATCCATGATATCCTGCTGGAAGCTATCTCCCTCGAAATGTAGTTTTTTGGGAGTTTCGATCCTCGGGAATGATGACGGCATCTTCATCACCAGATTTGAGGTGCTGAGTGCCTGAATTAGGCATGTTGAGAATGCTCCCTATCAGACGAGAACAAATCATGGTTGATTTACCTCCAAAGTCCATCAACAGAACATCATTAAAGCCCTCTATGGTGTAGAGATGGGTGTAGAAAGCTCTAATGAGGACTGTGATTGTAGGACCTTCCATCCTTAAGAAGGAACTGAGGTGCTGCTGCTTGATAACTTGGTGCATCATCTTGTTGAATAGTAGGCCTTCATAGTTCACTTCATATACTAGGCCAAAATCCAAGCCATCTACCCATTCCACTTTAGCAAGACTAGTTCCTGCTTCAAGGGTTAATTTCTCCTTCTTCCCTTCTACGTTCACCACAATCTTCTTGGTAGTGGTGTTTTTGAGTATGAAAGTGGTCTTGGTTTTTGCCATTTGAGAGAGTTGAGAGGAAATTGAAAGAAGAAAAGATTAGGGTTCGAATGCTCTGAGATTTTAAGTTCGATGAAAACATGTGCCTTGCTCTCTTCAATTGTTCAACTTATATAGATGATCACAGATCTCATAGATACGTTTTACTATCTCAGCTCCCGATGAAAATGAACATTGAGATTGACCCCTAATTAACCACCTTAGTAAATTAGTGAGTTTTGGTAAAAACGGTTCCTAAGCGTCTTTTTGAAAAATGTAGAGATTTCAATTTTAACCACGAACTATTACTCACGCCGTTTCTTTAAAAACTTGACTGTGTTATCCATGTGTCATCTCATGCTTGATTCTCCAACACTTAGCCAAATTTCTGAGATTTTCATCCTTCTTCTTCATCATGGATTAGCAATACCAATCAATTGCCTAAGTACATAGAATTGTTCTTTTGGCAATAGTTTGGTGAAAATGTCAACGCGTTGCTCCTCTGATGGAACATACTCCAGCTTGACATCTCCTCGTAGTACATGATCTCTAATGAAGTGATGCCTAATGTTGACATGCTTCATTCTCCCATGCTGAACTAGATTCTTGGATAAATAATTGCGCTCTTATTATCACACATAACTTTGAGACAATTTGACATTATACCATAATCTTCCAATTGCTTCTTTATGCCAAGCAATTGTGCTACATAACTTCCTGCTACCATGTACTCATCTTCAGTTGTACTCAGCGCAACAGAAGTTTGCTTCTTGCTATACTAAGAAATAAGACACTCTTCAAGGAAATTACATCCTCCTATTGTAATCTTCCTATCGAGTATGTCTCTTCCATAATCAGCATCTGTGAATCCCCTAGGAGTTGAATTTGAGCTGTTGGGATACCACAGACCTACTTCAATCGAACTTTGCAAGTACCTAAGAATTCTCTTTACATCTGCTAAATGAGATTCTCTGGGATTAGCATGATAACGAGCACAGTAGCACACATCATATTGTATGTCTGCCTACTAGCAGTGAGATAAAGAAGAGAACCGATGTTCCCTCTATAGAACTTACTGTCCATAGGTTTACTAGCTTCATCTTTACTCGAGATAGTAACCGTAGCCATAGGAGTGGACATTAGCTTTGAATGTTCCATGTCAAATTTCTTTAGAACTTCTCTAGTATATTTGGACTGACTGATGAAGATTCCATCATTGGTTTGCTTGATTTGAAGTCCAAGAAAGAAATTAAAATCTCCCATCATAGACATCTCAAACTCGCTATTCATCTACTTGCTGAATTCCTTACACAGCTTCTCATTAGTTACTCCAAATATGATATCATCAACGTATATTTGGATAAGCAACACATCTTCCTTCATTCTCTTGATAAACAGAGTTGTATCTACTTTTCCCCTTTCATAGCCTTAGTTGATCAAGAAATTGGTCAGCCTCTCATACCAAGCTCTTGGAGCCTACTTTAGTCTGTAAAGAGCTTTCTTCAGTTTGAAGACATGCTCAGGATTCTTCACATCTTCAACTGGTGGACATAGACTTCTTCTTGGATTAATCCATTCATAAAAGCACTTTTGACATCCATTTGAAACAATTTGAAGTTCATATGGGATGTGAAAGCATATAGGATTTAGATAGCTTCAACCTGGGCTACTGGTGCATAGGCCTCATCATAATCAATGATTGTAGCCTTGAGCAACAAGCTTAGCCTTGTTCCTGACAGCAATGCTATCTTCATCTAGCTTAGTCTTGAAGACCCATTTAGTGCTGATAATTGATTTCCCTTTAGGCCTAGGAACTAGATCCCAAAAATTATTACGCATGTACTGATCCAGTTCTTCTTGCATTGCTTTCATCCAATAATCATCTCCTTCTACATCTTCAAACTTCTTGGGTTCGATCAATGATATGAAGGATGGATGACTCATCAGCTAACTGAGCTGACCACGCATCATCATTGGATTATAAACATCATCAACTATGTAGTCTAGCGGATGGTTGCGATGAACTCTAATCTCTCTTAGAAGACTCGGATCAACTGTTGGAGAATCGATAATAGGATGTTGAGGTGGAGGTTGATCTTCACCATCATTGAAGTTGATAGAAAGATCATCATCATCATCTTTAGCTTCCTCAACTAGGGCTCTTATGCTGAGTCGGGTAGCACATCTTGTGGCATACTAAGTTGATTCGAAAGCTAGGGAACTCCTTCATCTTCATCAGAGGGTCGTCTTTCTGCAATGTTAGTTTCATCGAAATCTACATGCATAGACTCCTTTAAGAGGCTAGTATGCTTAACATATCTTCTATATGCCCTAATATTAGTTGAGTATCCCAGAAAGATACTTTAATCAAACTTAGGATTAAACTTTCCTAATTGCTCTTTGGTGTTAAGAACATAGCACCTACAACCAATAGATAACACCTACAACCAAAAGATCTGAGATGACCAATCTTAGGCTTTCACCCTCGCCAAAGCTCATAGGGTGTTTTCTCAAGAATTGGGCGAATTAAAACCCAATTCAAGATATAACAAGTTGTGTTAACAGCTTCTCCCTAAAAGTACATTGGTAGATTGTTATCACTCAGCATGGATCAAGCCATCTCAACTATAGTTCTATTCTTCCTTTCTACAACCCCATTTTGTTGAGGTGTATAAAGAGAAGAGAAGTTGTGGTCAATGCCATGTGCTAAACAGAATTCTTCGAAATGAAAATTCTCAAACTCACGTCTATAATCACTCCAGATTCTATAGACTTTATCTCCTATTTCATTATCCATTTACCGAGCTTGATAAAAAATTCATAAGTCTCGTCTTGGCTACTCAGCAAGATTACCCATATGAATCTCGTGAAGTAATCTACAACCACCAACGAGAACCTCTTACCACCCAAGCTCATAGGTTGAACTGGGTCGAAAAGATCAAGGTGGAGGAACTCCAATGGTTGCTTAGTTACTACATGATTTACCTATCTAAATGATTTCTTAACTTGCTTATTGAGCTGGCAAGCAGAGCACAATTTATCCTTTTTAAAGCTGATTTTGGGTAAACCCACTAATAATTGCTTTTTGGCTAATTTTGACATAATGTTCATGTTAATATGACCCAACCTTCTATGTCAAAGCCTCAAGTTATCATCCTTAGATACAAGATACATGTTAGTGTAGCTAGGGGATAAATCAATCATATAAACATAATTGATCTTAGGAGCAAAGAGTATAGTTGAGTTAGTCTTACAGTCAATTACTAAGCATCCTACTGAGTCAAATATAACCTTTCTGTCTTTGTTGCAGAGCTAGGCTACATTGAGCAGATTGAACTTTAGACCCTTGACAAGAGAAACCTCTTCAATTGAAAGAGAGACAACAACAGTGCCACAGCTTACAAGCTTGCCTTTCTGGTTATCTCCAAAACTGACACTTCCTTTTCTTTTACGCTCTAATGAGATGAACTGGCTTTCATCTCCCATCATATACCTTGAGCATTCGCTATCCAAATACCACATTCGAGAGTCATCAACAAATCTAAGGCTCACCTGCAAAATAATTACAGTTTCTTAAGTACCCATGCTTTTGAGCTAGGCCCTCCTTTATTAATACTGCTTAAGTTTGACCAGTCGTACTCATCGTAATAACCATTTTTATACCTACAAAGAACTGTAGCATGTCCAACTTTCCCACAAAAACCGCAAACCGTTTTTGGTTTGGGCTAGCTCACTTTCTTCTATTTATAGGAATTCTTCCTCTTTGAATTGTGAGTTTGGTTACTCTAAGTTTGACAGTTGGATGGAGGAGGAACCTCTTTCTTCTTTAAAGACATTATCTCAGCATTCATCTCATCTAATTGCTTAGTGAGCTTGTTGATAGCACATTCTTGATACTCAGCTTTTTCTTGAAGAAAGTGGATATCAAGCGATAAGGAAGCATTAGTATCTTCCAAATCATCCCTTCTCCTCACTATCTCTTCAATGTTTTTCATTGATTTATTAGTCAATTTCATAACATCAAAGAGAGCCTGGGCGAATTCAGCTTGAGGACCTTTTCCTTCATCACACTCAGCTTTAGATTTGACAGCAGAATGATCTCTACTGGAGGTAGATGATGAGCCTTTTCCTTGACGATTCTCAATGGCCATCAAGCAAAGGTTGGCCAAATCAGTAACTTCCTCATCAAATGATGAAGATTCTTCTGAATCACTCCAAGTGTGTAACAAGTGCCTCATTTTTCATAGAGAACATCTTCTTGAACCTGTATTTCTTTGCCTTTGGACAGCTCGACTTGATATGGCCTTTCTCTCCAAAGCCAAAACATTTGATGCCTTTGCTGTGCTCCTTCTTTGGTCCTTCCTCAGCTCCTCTCCAGTGCTGAGTTAACTTGGTTTTAGCGGGAAACTTCTTCTTACTATTGTACTTCCCGTCCTTCTTAATGAAACGTATGAAAATCCTGGTCAGAAGGGCCATTTGCTCATCAGAGTCGTAGCTAGTGGACTCATCTGATGAATCTGCTTTAAGGATTATGGCTTTTCCCTCCTTGCCATGATTCCTCTTGGAGTCATCTGAGTATTTCCTCAGAGACATCTCATGAGTTATCAAGGTGCCTATCAGCTCATCATAACTGGAGGTCTTAAGATCATGACGAGCTCCTTGATAGCGCTCTTCTTAGAATCTAACTCTAAAGTAAGAGTGCGTAGAATCTTTTTGACAAGCTCCTCTTCGGTGAACTCCTTTCCAAGCCTCTTCAATTCATTAACAATGTTAATGAACCTGGTATTAATACTCTGAATACCCTCGCTGGTGCCCATGGAGAACATCTCATACTCCCTCAGCATGAGATTAATCTTCGACTCCTTGACCTTGTCAGTCCACTCATAGGTAATCTCCAGCTTCTTCCAGATCTTCTCTGCTATTTCACATCTTGAGACCCTATTGAACTATGTAAGATTTAACGCATAGTGTCAATAATTAATCACTGTGGCATTCTCTTTGATAAGCTTCAGGTCAGCATTGTCGTAGTCCTCTAGATCTATTGGCACACGCACATCGTTCCTCACAAGTGTGGAAACTCTAGGGCCAAGCTCGATAGCGAGCCAAGCCTACATGCTTTGAGACTGGATAAAATTTTTTATTTGATTTTTCTAGAAAGTATAATGATTACAATCAAATAGAGGTGGTTTAGTAACAGACATTCCCTCCTTAAGGAGAACCGCTTGATTAGAACTGGAACTAAAGTTGTTGTAAGCCATTTATGGATCTAACTCAAAGATGGTTAGTCTAAAGGTTGAGCAACTACTCTAATACCACTTGTTGATAAAAAAATGAGCTCTTAACAAGAGCAGAGGGGGGTGAATGCTTAATCTTGGTTACTTTTAGATTTTTAAAGTTAATTGTGAAGTTTGGTTTTTATATGCGTGTTGAGTATGCATGCTGAGTGTGATATAAAAACTTATAAACTGCTCATCTGTGCTAGTATAGTTTATCTTCAATCTTTAGCTGAGTAAAACTACTCAGCATAGATCAGATAATAAGCAAATCGATTAATGAGAGAAAGAGATGAATGAGTTGATCACAACTAAAGCATAATGCTTAAAGATAGAAAGACAACACCTGAGATTTATCCTGGTTCATCCCCTAGCCTACCTCCAATCCCCAGTTACCGTCTTTGAGCTTTAATCCACTAGTGAGCCATTCCTTCAATAGGCGAAGAAGCCTTTACAGCGGGTAGACACTATTACAGAAAGTACCCTCCTTTCTAACTACTGCTCAACTTAGTTTGGGTACCCTTCCCAAACTGACACTCAGATTAAATAAGAATGTGAATTGGACTCAACTTATGGAAACGTTGAATCCTTATAATATTAATCTAAGTAATTTCTCTATTACAAACAGATATGAACTTTGATGTTTGCTGATTGCTTGCGGTGGAATTTCTTTGAAAGCTAGAGTAATTTGCGCAACATTTTATCTCTTAAGAAATTCGAGGTGATTCACCAAGTTTGAACGTCTTCTCCAGTCTTCTATTTATACTTTGAAGCTCTCTGAAGTAGCCGTTGCAAACTTTACGATATTGCTGATCTTCAATTTCTCATCTCTTCTAATCTTTCAAATCTTCCCATTAGAGAGAGATTCAAGGACATTTAGTGATAGAATTTGAACGCTGAGGAACGATAAAATTCTATTGACAAAATCTCATTTATCTTCAAGCAATCTAGATCTAAGAGAGACGCTCTAGAATGCAATGTGGAGTCTTCCCATTGGTTGACCTTGCTGATGTTGGCATATTCGCGGATACTTGAGACGCGGTGCATAACAAAAAATTCCTTTTACTTGGACTGTAGTGAGGAATCCCTGACATTTCGTATTGACACTCTTTGGTATTGTGAGGACCATAGGAATCTTTATTAATTTCAGTGCCTTTTCTCCTGAAAAGTAATTAAAGAATATTTTGTTCCTTCACAGACATTGTTAGTAGCACATGTGTCATAAAGTCTCTACATGTCAAATAAAGTGCTTTTAATTAAATCAAAGCAGAACTCAGCACAAGCTGAGTGAAGTAATCTTAAACTATGTAGTACTCAGCACAGACTCAGCTTTTCCTACTCTAAGTTATAACTTAATTAAGCAAAACTAAGTTATTTTCCCTTCAAGTAAGCTTTATTAACTAAGAGACTACTTAGTACTCAATTAATTTCACTATCCTAGACAGTTTTCTATTTCCAAAACAAATCAATACTGTGAAGTACTATTAACTTGTATTCTACATTTTAAAAGCTTATGTGTTTAGTTTTTTATTTTTTCATGTTTTTTTGTAGATTTATTGGATGACAGTGTCACCCCTATTAATCTATGTGATGAAACTGGTTTTGATATTGTTGAGTAGCATTCTATGATGGATTTATCAATTGAGGAAGATGGTCATTCTTTTTTTCAGAGAAATATTAGGGAGGGTGTTTTTGAAGAGATGGATAAGCTTACTGTTGATACAGGTTATGATATTGTGGTAGATCTTATTCGTATGTGTGATAGTAGTATTCAGTTTGTAAAGGTCGGTCAAGATTTTATGAATAAAGGTAGTTTTAAGGATGCAATGAGTTTTTTTGCTATTAAGAAGAATTTTCAATTCAAGTTTTTGAAATCATGTCCAAAACAGCATTGGATCCGTTGTATTGATGATGATTGTTCTTATTATTTAAGGCATTTTGTAAGGGGAGTACTGGATGTTTTATAGTTAGAAAATTTTGTGGTGATCATACATGTAGTGTTGATACTCGTAATTCGGATAAGAAGCGGGTTACTAGATCCATTGTTTCCAAATTTATTAAGGATTTGTTCTTGAGTGAAAAGAAAATATGTACACATGGTGATATCATTAGGGATGTTAGAAATTGATTAGGCTTTGAATCAATTATCAAAAAGCTTGGTAAGCGATATGATGAAGGGTTTGCCATTGGAATCTTTTAGTTTGCTGCCTGTTTATTTGTTTAAGCTTCAATATACAATCTCGGTTCGTCTTTGAAGCTTGAAACTAGCGGGAACAGATTTTTGTATCTCTTTGTTTCTCTTTGTGCTTCGATTCAAGGTTGGGATCATTGTCATCCAGTTGTCATTGTTGATGCCACTTTTCTAAAATCTTGCTATAGAGTGACTTTGATTTGTGCAAGCACACTTGATGTTGTAGGTTTGTTTTCTTCAGTTTGTTTTTTTATTGTAGTTAATTTTTTTGTTTATACTGGGTATAATATGAATTATACTAAGTATAATAAGTATCAAATTTCAAATCAAACATAAAAGATCTATCCAAGTACTTTAAGGTTACTTATTAAGCTTATACATTGAAACATTTTGAAGAGAATATGGTTCAATTGGACATTATCAATGTAAAGATTAGAGAATATCTTTTAAAACATGGTTATGAGAGTTATTTTAGGGTTATTGTCCAAGAAGACGGTATAACTCAATGACTTTCAACATTGCAGAATCTCTAAATTCTATGATTAAGGCTGGGAAGTCTTTGCCAATTATCTCTCTTCCTGAATTTTTGAATGATATAATACAAGATTTGATTTACAATAATAGGAAGCTTGCTTTTCAAACTCGTATGGTTCTACCAAAAATTCATGAAGACTATTTGGACGAGCAATATTCTTATGCTTTAACAATGGAGGTGATTTTTTTAAACATCGTATTTTTTAATATGTCATTATATCATGTATATGAACATATATACCTGGTATATTTAAGTGTTATACCTGGTATACATCTTTTTATACCTGGTATAAATGTTACCATTCTTGTTTTATTTGTTTTATGATTTTTGTTTTGTTATTTTCTATTCTTTTTGGCTTTTGTTTTTAAGGTTATGCCATCACACATTCACTTGGTGTCTGTTCGTAGTAATGGTAAAATTTATGTTGTTAACATAGAGGAAAGCAGTTGTACTTGTCAAAGATTCTAGTTAGATCAGCTTCCTTGTGCCCATGCTCTTGCATTTATTAAGAAGTTCAATCTAGTGTCTTATAAATATTATTTTGAGTATTACAAAAGGATAGGTATTTAGCAATTTATGGAGGTACTGTATTTCAGATTCCATCTGACAAAGTTTGGGATATACCTTAAGATGTTGCTGGGCAGATTGTATAGCCTCCTGAAGGAAGGATTAAGGCTGGTAGACCAAGAAAGCAAAGGATCAAGTCTCATTTGGAGGGACAAACAAAAGGCTTGGTTTCATGTAGTGTTTGTGGGTCTTCTGGGCATAATAGGAGAACTTATACAGCAATGAAGAAAGATTAGTTTTTGCTTTTTTATATTTCTTGTTTGTGTTAACAATATATAGATTGATATACATATATTTCATAAATGTTTTATATCATTTTATTGTTGGTTGTAGTCTTTGAATTATTCCTTTTATTGTTATTATGTGTTATACCAAGTATAATATATACTATACTAGGTATAATGTAAATTATACTTGATTTAAGATCTTTTTTCCCTGTTTACTTATGTATGCTCTAATCAACTTTTTTTATGAGTATGGTTTCTAATTTTTTGCATTTTTATTGTGAGTTTGTTGAATGAATGGTGTGTCCACTAACAATCCTTTTTGTAAATATTAGTTTTTAACACTTAGGATAACATTTATGATTTCTATTTTCAATTTAATTTATTTTACTTGGGAATATTACTTAGCATTTGCAGTTTTTGCTCACTTCTACTCATGATCATATGATAGGTATAATTTATATTATACTTATTGTAACATGTTATACCTGGTATAACACTTGTTATACTGAGTATAATTATTCAATTATATTACTATCAAGCCATCAACCTATGTAGCTATTGAAAAGCATTAATATGTGTTGCAATTTGATTTGTTGAACTGAAACCATCACATACATTATAGTTTAAACATAATTTAAAAATACATTTTCAAATTGTTCCAAACCTAATAGCAAGTAAATTATTTACCAAAATACTGCATAATTTTTATAAAAACTTGAGCTTTGAAAGAAAAATTCATCTATTTATCATTTCAACCTTCCTAATGTTGCTAGTGCAGAGGGTTTTCTTCAATTTCTAGATCCATGTCTTCATCACTAAGCAGACCATTATCTCGCTTTTGTAATGCATGCCTATATAAGCTAAGTGCAAGCCTGTTTCTATGTGCTTATACATCAAACATTGGTGGGAATGGTTTTACTTCGATCATATATTCAATGAAGCTCAATGCAAAGATTCCACAGTCACTATTATTAAAGAAAATCCCACAAAGTTTTATTAAACAGTTTGTTGTGTTATGTTAGCATTTTTATGTTTTTTAATCTAGCCATTTTTTACATGTTTTATGTTTATTACTAATAGTTTAGAAATGAAGCAAGAGCAGACTTGTTGTGCAAAGAAAACGTACCAGGTTTTTTTGCGGTTGTAAGCACGGGATTTTTACTGCTGACTCGCGAGTTCGATGATGAAGCTATAATTTTTCCCTTGTTAGCTTTTCACATTTTGCAGCATCCCAAAATCATCCGGAAATCATTTGCCTTGTTTCTTTGGGCCTTTTTCCCTTTAAAAAGCCCAAACCAAGAAAAAAGCCTACTGCCATGCTCGATATCGTTAACAATATCAATGGATATCGTTAACGATATCAACTTTACAGACAGATAAAAAAGGTAGATCTTGCATTATTCAACGAAAAACACCCATCCCTCACCCATAATTGGAACTTTTCCGCCTAGACACCTTGTCAACATGCTGCCAACCCATTATGACCACTAGTGGGTGGAAGAAAATGATAGGAAAATGACAAAATGTGTGGGTGCAAGTGGATGACTTTTGGATTGAAGGGAGTCCATAATAGGAGGAGGAGCAGCAAAGGTATAGGGGGGGATTCTTTCTAGAGAAAAACTAAAGCTCTCTGCATAAGGAACCAGCAAAAACAACCAAAGGTAATCCCAAAAACACAAAACATAAACAAAAGTTCAAAGTTTAGGTTTTAGAGCATTTCCAAGATCTAAACCCAAAGGAAGAAGTATCTCTTGTTCTTCTCTTTCTCATTTCATACACCATATCCAAGAAGCACTACCTTCCCTCAAGAAGGAGAACTCTAATCTCCGTTTTTGTCATAAACAGCAAAACCAAACCAAAGAAACGAGGAGGACTTTTCGGGTATTTTCGTAGACCGAACAAAGTGGATTCACGGCTACGGGGTAAGCCTCTAAGTTCCTAGAGTCGTGCTTCATGTGTTTTTATCATATATATGTGTTTGATGTGTTAAAAATGTGAAAATGTAAAAATTGGCAAAAACAGCAAACTGCATGTATTCTGCATGTCCGATATCGTTCAATGATATCGCGATGTCATTTCCTAGGTAGAATTCAGGTAGCATGTTTGTAAGATTTTCAGATTTCGATTCGTATTCAAGAGGGTCAGTGGTGACTGTTCAGATCTAAGGTCTGAATTTTTAGCAGCATGAAATGTATATGTGAAAATTCTACAAACCCGAATGTCTTTTTATTTACCGGAACGTTATCTTATTAATTTTAATAGTTTCTTTTTCGGGATCTTTTTAACAATTTCATGATTTATGTTCTTTGACCTAGATTTAGTTTCTGTCAATATTATTATGAAGTGTGTTAGGAAACCCCGAAGTTCCCGGACAACCGACCCGACAAATATTTGCATGTGGCATTTTCACTAAAATTGGTTAAATATACTTGTTCGTATAAAATGAACGCTTTTTATGAAAAAGAAATTTCAAACTCTCCAATGTTTTAAATTAGACCATACAAGTCTCTTAAAAATCAAAACGAACATACTTATAATTATGTGTGGCGTGCCATATTTGTGCTAACCTTTGTGGGTGTAGGTTAGATGTATGTTACGATTTACTTTCCCTCGGGTATCGCTTTCAATTTCGAAATCCAATGTAATATTTATTAGATATCGATGTATTCTAGGCGATTTTATCCCTTAGATTTCGATGTATTTAGGCAATTTGTAAAAAACCCAAGCCCAATGATGTAATTAATACCTCGTAGAATAGGTGTATTTAATTTCCTACGTGTTTACTTTCCTCAATTTACTTACCGTTTTATGCATGCATGATAAACATAAACTGAAAACATCTAGTTTAGTTCGAATATTATAAACGTGGTATATCTTATAGTGTAATTTAACTCAAATGACGACGAAATAGATAACTCATCCTGGACCCGAATCTCTAAACAATGGTATCGCTTAGGCTTAACAGATCTAGGCTGTACCGAAATTTCCAGGAAGAGCTGATCCGGGTGGTGACTTTGAGTACCATAGGCTTGAGATTCTGATCTTGAGTCTATTAAACTTGAAATCACACTTTTCAAAGAAAAACACTCTTTTCCAATGCGCTTTCCCAAAATCCCTAAAATCAATTTTTTTTCGAAAACCCCACGCCCCATCTCACGGGGCTGGCGCCTCCAGGCGTCCACTCAGGACCTTCGTAACGTCATTCGCTCACAACGGCACATCTTGAACAATCTCAAGTTCCAAAGGTCTCAAAGGATCTTTATCTTCTACATACTGCGATATGATCATCAAATCAGTTCATCCTTCGATAATGTCATGTACATGAAGATAATATGGTATAACATTGATGTAGCACTCTGCCTTATTAATTGTCTCCTCTATCCTTGTTATTCTTTGTAGTGAGTCATAAACATAGAATTTCCTCGCTTTGATGTCAAATTTCCCAGCTATCCAGTGTTTGTCCATCATTATCGGGGAAGTAAACAAAGTCCACTGTGCTCCATAGTTTGCAGCATCTTACACCATTCCCATACATTTGATTTGTTATTGTGTCTGTGATTTTGAAAATTGCACTGAGATCTTCCCCTCCCTTCAAATTTTTCACTGTCACATTCTTGTGCTATATTATTTCATCGAATCTTAGGTCCACTATTGTGAAGTTATCTTTGACTCTTGGGTTGGACTTTCCTTTCTTTCTTAAATAGTACAAGACTACATCAATAATGTGGTCAAATAAGATAAGTTAGTTTTTTATAATATCAAATGCATTATACCAAGTATAATAGTTGGTCTACTAAGTATAAAGTGTGTTATGCTTGGTATAACACTTTGTATACTTGGTATGTTTAACTTTTTAAATAATTAGAAAAGTATATGTGTGTTTGTCTTATATTGCTATTGAGGGACTCATCAATCTTCTGGAGTTTTAAAAAGAAAGTCTTTCTATTTTCTTGGTAGATGTTGAAGTTCATTGGTTGTTCGATTAGTTCATAATTGATGTTGTACCATTCATTGGTTTTCCTCCACATTTGTCATTTTTTTGCAATTATTAAGTATTAAACTAATAAATAATTTTATAACATGTAGGTATAGGATGTCTTACTTTTTCTTTGTTAGACATTTTCCCAGCTCCATGTATTTAAAAAATGGTTCTAACAGCGTATTGTCCCTTATTGGTTCTCCTATCTCAACCTAGTCATCTAGAGCATACTTTTCCTTTACAATATTATTGCTATCTCTAGTATTTCCAACCTTTGAACATGTTTTGAGCTTTGCATCTGATCCAAATTTCATCATGAATAGTGATCCAATTTTCCTTGATTTTGTAATCTTTCTCTTTCAAGGATTCTTCTTTACTACTTCTTCCTCTCTCACTTCAACTACTTCATTTTCAGCTTCCTATTTCATATCAAACAGTTAGTAATACTTCAAAAAATTGTACTTTGAAGGGATTAAAGCTCCTCAATGTGTGTTTTTATCTACTAATCATACATAATAAAACATTTAAAAGTTTATAAATCCTGTCAAAAATTATATTTGGTAAGGTACGCACATTGAATAGAAACCTATCTTTTCCTTTGCTGACATAATATAAATCTTCAAGTACATCATATATTTCAAGATCAACTAAGTCTAAAAATCTCATTTTAAGCTGTTTGTTAATCATGATGCCTAATTTGTTAGTTTTCGTAATCAATGTATCTTAATTACACTAGGTGTACAAGCTGTATACTAGGTATACAGTTTGTTATACTTATTATAATATTTACTATACCTGGTATAATAAGTGTATACCTGGTACTCATGTTGTTAATAAGGTATTTAATTTTTATAACCAAGTATAACATAGATTATACTTTGAATAATTATTCTATATGATATATGTTTTCTATAAACAAAATATTTACATAAAGAAAATTAGATGTTTTTGTTGTGTTTACCTCCGTGATTTCCTCATTTGTTTTAAGCCTTTCTTTGATGTCCTCCTCCAGGATTTTGTCCTTTGTTGCTTGTGGTTGCAAATCTTCATTTTTATTCTTCTTTATTTCCAAAATGTCATCAGCGCCCTTTGTTTCACTCACTACTTTGTTAATTATCTCTTCAATTGATAGATTTTTAGTCTCTTTACTTGAAAGCAGTTTGTGAGTTGGAAATGTTCTTGGTTTGTGTGCTTTCTTGATCTACAATAATGTGTCAACTGCTTCTTCTTGATGTTGCGACTCTTCTTGCTCTTCTGTCTCTTCTTGCTCCTCTTCATTTGCTGTTGTTGTATCATCTTCCTTATTGCCTTCTATGCTAGCTATGGAAATGCTAGGCAACTTCCCATAACAAAAAAAGTTATTATATTTAATAGATTTCATTATGTTCAGAAGTAATTAAAGAGGACTTTGCTAATTATTAATGGAATATACATTTTTAAGAAGGACATGGCTGTGGAAAAAGTGTTTTGAATTCATACATCTTCAGTAGTAAACATTACATTTTGCTCAATCTGAATATTGTCCAGATTTGTTACTTCAATCCCAGCTTCAACATCATTTCCAACATCACAGTCATGATAGAGTTCCTCTTTAGCCATGTTACATCATTTTTACCAGCATCTTCTTTATCATTTTTATCAACTTCCTCTTGATCTTCTGTTTCTTCGTTATTCTTCTCTTTCTCATCAGTTTTCTTTTTCTTTCATTTATCCCTGTCATCTTCATTGTCTGACTTCCTTTTCTTGGAAACGCCATCTTTCTTCTTATTTGTTTTTTTTTGTTAAATAAGTAAGATATTGATTATAATATTTCATGTTATTAAGTATTATACCAGGTATAATAAATTATATACTTGGTATATCAATTCATATACCAAGTATAATAGCTTGTGTACTTGGTATAATAACTATTTTTATTTATTTTTGGTAATCAAACAATTTTTTAAAAGTTTAGACATACCTTTTTTCTGCTCTTGGTCAACTTATTTTCTATTTTCTCCATCCTCTTATTTTCTGTTTCCATCTTTTCATTCATCTTTTTCAAACCATCTTCCATCTTCTTACCCACCAATTCTATCTGGTCACTTAGTTTTTTCAAAGCAACTAAAAATTGTTTTCAACATTTTCATTTCCTACTGGCTGGCTCCATCTTCTCTCTTGTATATCCTCTTCAAATGTACTATTTCATTGCATGCTGTAATTGTAGGAGCTTTTCCATTTATCACTTTCATTTAGTTGTGGTGTGTCATCATCTTCTGTGTTCATCTTTTCAATCCTTTGTTTGAAGTAGTCGTGTGAAAGTAGACAACTAAACTTCATGTAATCCTCATCAGTAAGCTCTATCTTTCTGAATTTCAACTGGAAAAAGATGTAAATTGGAATTATGTTAGAGTCTTTAATATACACAGAAGATGAATAAGTAATAAATAAATAATTGGGGTTTATGATTATTGTTTTGTTTAATTAAGCTTTTGAGTTTTTGTTACTTACAAATTCAAGATATTTGTTGAATATGTTTGCATCCAGGTATTGTCGGTTCATCTCTCTCTTTCAGTCAATTCACATTCATCGTATATGATAAGTCAGCCCATTCTATTTCATGATATGTTTTGTTCAACAGGCAGTGGAAGTAGTCTTTCGGAATCAGTTATGGTTCTCTCAGGCCCATGATGTAGTATGTGATGAAGTACACCAGCCCCAGTGTCACGTAATCATCTTCTGACTGTATTTTCTTTGATTTAATCACGTTTTCAATCTCACCCTTCTGCATTACTGTGTTTACCTTCAAAAAGCACTTTTGTATGAACACATCTGTTTCCTTTGTTTTTTGGAAAATAGGGGCGCATCGCTAGTTTTTTTCAACCTAGATATGAGCAAAAAATGTTCCATTTCAAACTGAAGCACTTTTCCAGCAACTTTCATATACATGCACAGATCATCTTGCTTCAGCTCTCTTAACATCAACAAATGCAGTAGTTGCTTTGACACTTTATGTCCCGGGGCATCAAAGAAATAACTGAAGCAACTTCTTCTTATCTTGTTCATTGCATCTTCAAGCATGTGCTTTTCTAGGAAATTCATAATATCACAGTCTAATGTTATCAGCAGTTTAGCTTTCCTTCTTTCTGTTTATTGGTTTGAATTCCTGTCGAACAATAAACATTTTTCATTATTTTTTATTCTACAAAAAGAATAAGTATTTTACAATTAAGTAAAACTACTTACTTCAAGGTCCTGGGATTCTTCAGGTTCTTCTAAGTTTTCTTCTTCAATTTTTCTCAGGAATTCTCTCACTTCCTACATGTCATGAAATTTTATTCATTAGCAATCATATTTCACAAGGTATAATGAAAGACATTAGACTTAAATTTTAGTAAGAGGGAATGGAATGCATAATTATAACTGGAAATTTGTAAGAGGAAATGCAATGCAGAAACATAACTAGACTCTTATATGTTTTGGATTTTTAACTTTAATATTTTTGAGCATTATATCTTTGTATAACACATGTTATACCATTTCTAATTCATATTATACATATTGTAAAGCATGATAAAATTCATATCATCATTTTTTCAGCACATTTGTACACATAAAATTTCAAATCCATCTCCTTATGAGTGTTATACTTGGTATAACATATATTATACCAGGTATAATGTATGCTATACTGTTAAAAACCATGTTATAATATATTTCACCACTTCTTCATTCTAAATGCTATGTAGATTTGTAGATATTCACTTGCATCACAAATTTAAACTATGTTAATCCATGTCTTTCATCTAGTTTTCATTACAATAGATTGTTATGTTGTAGAGACTTATCAAAACTAAAATAAGTAGTATGGAAGAAAATCAACACAATACATTCTTATGTTGCAGGAACTCATCAAACTCATTCTTATGTATATTTTTATAAAAGAAATCAAACTCTTATGTACATTAGTAGAATGGATGAAAATTACAGATCATGTTAAAATATGAGTTAAATTAGTAGTATGGAGATTTTAGCTATTTTTTCTACCTGTGAACTCCTTTTTGGTTGTTTAATTTGATTCTTCATTTTGATCAATTGGTCTGCATGAGGTTGGATGTTAGTACACAGAAACAAGATCATTATATCAAAAAAACTGCTTAATAAAACCTAAGATAAGGCGCTCCGCATGAGCCACCCGCAAAAATGAAGAAGGCTAAGAAGCCTATAGAAAGTTGAAAGTGAAGAAAAAGATGATCATCTGGAATTTGAGAAGAAAGCCAAGAAGATTTTTACCAAGCTATTAGTTCCTTATCAAGAGGCAAACTTAAAGACTAATTTCTCACTATTCAAAAGGAATATTCTAGACCAGCCCCTATCTTACAGATGGTTTTCTTACCTACTTTTGAGAAATATACATGTAAAAATGAACCGAATTACCACAGAAGCGATTGTAGAAAATAGAATGGGATGGCTGGAGTGATGAAAATGTATGTAGATATTTCTCTTCCACCCTTGGGGGCCAAATGCTAGATGGTTTACATCGCTATCAATCCGTAGGTAGCTGGGTTAAATTAAGCACACATTCTATAAATAATTCTTGGGCTCTACCCTAGCTAGATTGATCACAAGAAGCTTACATTAGATCATACAGGGGTAGGAGGAAAGCTTTTGTGACTACTACAGTCATTTCAACAAAGCCTATTTAGAAGTGAGGGATCTAGATTTCAGCATTGCCAAGGAAGCAATGCTGAAAGGAACAAGAAACATAGTTCGAAATGCCATTTTAACTAGGCATCCAAACAACCTATATCAAATGCTACTTATCACAAAAGATCTAATCCCAACAGATGAGATGAACTTTATTCGAAGAAGAGAAAGTGGGGGGAAGATATTAGAGAAAAAAGGATAGATCCTGATACGATGGTAAAAGGAAGAAGTGCTGAGGTAATAACACCAGACTAGGGAGTGAATACCAAGATTGAGATGAGTATCACCTCAAATAATACATCCCTTAGTCATATCTCAATATCAATCAAGAAAATGCGGTGAAGAAGAACATAAGGTTACCTAAGATCCCAGAGGGAACCATGTTAGAGAGAGATTTGAACAAATACTATGAGTATCACCGAACCAAAGGCCACCACATAAATGACTACCAGACATTGGCTGAATGAGCCATGTTATAAAAGGAAACTCAAGGAAGCATGACAGAAAGAATGATAGTTATTATGAGAAGGATGCCAAGGCGGATAAAAAAGCAAGTATAACAAAAGGAGTGATAATGGTGATTGCAGGTGGACCAGAGTTTGAGTAACCTAGGGAGAAAGATAAAACCTCCTCAAATAAAAAGATTAATCTGGATATCTAGGTAACATTTTAAAGCCATATCAAAAGAATTCCTTGGTTGAAAAGTTGCATGCAGACCCAGTTGTGGTGGAGGAAACGGTGCAGAATTATATTATTAGGATGATCATGCTCGATACAGGTAGCTTGGTAAATATCATCACAAAGAGTGTAATAGAGAAGCTAAGAGTGCATCTAAGCTTTCTTGGATATCTTCATTTTTGTCATCTCCATAGAAGAGAGTAGGTTCTATATTCTCTTCAACTCCTAAGTCATCACTTCCAAGCTACGCTCCACCCGGTGATATCCCTACTCCTTCAAATGATCAGGGTCGTGCGGGATGTCATTTATTAAAATTACAAAGGAAAGATTACATGCAAAAGGTTATAAAAAAACATTGCTAGACCAAGGAACATACCTCAGAGCAAGATTAATCATATATTCTAAAGCTTGGAGAAGAGATTCAGTACTTATGACTTTTAATTCAATCGGAAGAGGAAGGATAGTCTTCAAAACATTCTGCACCGAAGTAGAAAAAGTTGAAGGATCAAAGCCAACTAAAAGTAGGAGATCCTCTTGAATAGAAGCATAGTTAACTTACCTAGCTAAGGTGCTCAAAGTCCACTAAAGCCCCCTAAGGAGCTGTTCTAATTGATCCTCATAGTAAAGGAAAAGGCTACAGTAGCCAATCTACTTGCTCAAGCCTTTAAACATCAAGGGGAGCACTTGGAGAGGAATAGGAAGGAAATGGGGAATTATTTGGAAAGAAATAGGAAGGATAAAAGAAAGAATGTCACTTGTTAAGAAGGCTGAGATCAATTGGAATGCTCAATTTTGAGCTCCTGCTAAACCTACCTCTCCTCCACCTCCTCGAACAAATAGTTCATAGGAGGATAAAATGTCAATATCCAGTCTTGGAAAGAGACACAAAAGCACAAGAGCTCCTGCTAAACCTACCTCTCCTCCACCTCCTCCTTGAAGCAATTGTTATTACCAAGGAACAATAAGAAGTCAAAGAAGTCGAATATGTTGGAGCTGAGACTAACAAATCCAAGAAGGTTGAAGAAGCCTTATAGTATGAGGCACCATTGATCATGATCCCAATGGTATAATGGAGGTGATTTTTGCTAAGGCTTTAGTGGTTCAAAATCAAGCCAATATTGACTAACCTGAAAATTCCTTAGTGGTAGAAGAGGCCCAGACAATGGTTGAAACTATGCCCACCTCTGAGGATGGTCATAACATTGAGCCAACACTAAGTTCTTCAAAAAACTTAGTGGTTATCCCACCAACACAAAAACTTGCTTTTGAATTTGAAAAAAATCCCTCTAATGGGAGACTATCTCTCTCTGTTGGTACATATTTAAGATTATATTAATTTAGATGAACAAACAATCTATGATTAAGATGATAAAAACATCAAAATTACGGGTGTAAATGAAGCTATTATAATTGAGTTGAAAGAGATTTTGGAAGGGAATTCAATACTTATGAATGAGTTGCAAGAGATTCAGGCTAATGAAGCTACTAGGGTAAATTTGGGCTCTAGTTCACCTCTCACAAACATCTTCCACCTCTACTGATCCCGAGAGAATATTTTTTATTAGGAATTGTAAATTCTCAACTATTCCATACATCTCAACTTAGTGAAATCTAGAAGATTCTACAAGAAATGATGAATGCCATTACCTCACTTCAAACATCATAAGTTTCGAGAGAGATTTTGAGAATGATAACCCTTCTTATGAAAAAAGCAACCAACATTTAAGTTGTGGCTAATAGACTTCCTCAACCAACTACCTTGGCTTCTGAACTCCACAATACTGTTGGTCTGATACAGCTTAAAGAACACAATAGAGGGGGTGAATGTAGTTACTTGGTTCTTTTTAAGTTTACAAAAATTCTTTTCCAAGTTTTATTTTTAGATGCTTGCTGAGTAACTCAGTCTTGAGAGTAGGTCCAAAAACTATAACCTACTCAGCTTCACAAACTAAGTTTATTTTCAATCCTTGCTTAGTACTTTACTTAGCTCGGATTAGTTTTTCAAGCTTAGAGATAAAGATAGAGAGAATGTTGAATGAGCAGGATGCTATAAAGGTAAACGATAAAGGTTAGATACTTAACACCTGAGATTTTATCCTGGTTCGGCCTCGAGCCTACCTCTAGTCCCCAAATTCCTTTTCAAGCTTTAATCCACTAGTGTTTCTTTCCTTCCTTAGGAGTATAATCCTTTATAGCTAGCACATAGAATCAATTACAGAAAGTACCTTATATTCTAACTACCTCTTCATCCACAATTTAGGTACTCGTCCTAAACTGTCATTTAGATTTTGAATAGAAATTACAAACTAAGGATTTCAACTTATTAGAATTGTTGAATCCTTTTACAATCTTGAATCTAAGATGTGATTCTCTCTATGACAAATAGATTAAACGATTTGTGTTTGCTTAGAATGCCTGATTTGGAATTTCTAAATGCTGTAATTTGGTAGCATTTCAGCTCTTAAGAAATTTAAGGTGATTCACTAAGTTTAAACATCTGCTTTAGTCTTCTATTGATACTTGAAGGTCTTGGAAGTAGTAGACAAACTTTTCATCCTAACATTTTTTTAATTTCCCTTCTCTTCATATCTTTCGAATTTGCCCTTTTGAAATAAATTCTAAGACGTTTAGAGACAGAGAATTCAAATGTTGAAGTGCAAGATTAATAAGTTAATCTTGATGAGTCAAATAATCTTGATGAGTTAAACACTCATTGTCTTCAAGCGATTTCATTCTGATAGAGAGGTGCGCAAGATGTAACATGGAGACTTTTGATTTGTCTAATTGCTGACATGGTAGAATTGCGTAGAGACATTGAGAAAGAGTGCATGTCCATGGACTCCTTTTTTCTTAGACATTAACGAGGATTCTCCAACATTCCGTACTAACACGTTTTTATTGTGAGGGTAACTTGAAATATCTTCCTTAATTTCAACGCTTTTTCTCCTGAAAAGAATCGAAAGAATATTCTATCTTTCACAAAAAGCATTAAAAGCATGTGTCTCAATTATTCTCTAAGTGTCAAAGAAGTCAGCTCTTACTAAATGAAAGCTACTCAGCTTGGCTGAGTCTGTATCTCGTAAACTATGTAATACTAAGTTGAACTCAACTTTTCTTACTCTAAGCCAAAAATTAATTAAAAACTCAGTAAACTAAGTTATTTCCCTTTCAACAAACTCAAGTAAACTTGTTTAATTAAGAATCTACTTAGTACTTAATTAATTTCACTATCTTAGACAGTTTGTTATTTCCAAAATGTTTTAAGTACTTTGAAGTATTATTAACTTGGGTTCAACAATCTCCCCCATTCGGGAACATATAATAAATAAGGTAGTAGAAGAGATTAATTAAATATATAGTTTAAAGAAATAGAAAATGCTTGGTAGATGATGTAAGACTTCTCCACGCTGAGTGAACTCCTCAGTCAATGTGGACTCTCCCATACTAAGTGGATACTCTTCAGTCAGCTTAACTCACTCATACTTAGAGGAATTTTATTCGAATTTGGGACTTTGTCTTACTTCAGCTTTTCTTTTAGTTTGGTATTTTCATTAATTCTTGTAAAGGTTTATAAGGAGAAATAGCAGCATAAATAACAGGTATAAAGTTAATAAGCTCTTAACTTGAAGATAAAACAAACTTGAATTTTTTCATTAATATCAAAACTCTGGCAAAACGCAAACTGTGTTCTACACTAAGTGATTACATATGAGTCCTATTACAAGTTTGCCTATTCTATAACTATCTATGAGACTAATTGGAATATTGTCCACTACTTTTTGGATAGCTACTTTGATGGTGCGGTTGATGTTGTTGTTGTTGATGCTGAGACTGTTGAGGTTGAGGATGCTGAGGTTTCCCTGAGATTGAATGTCTGTATTGCTAAGTTGTCTTCATTTATCTTGCACTACTTTCTCCCCTTTTATTATCTGGCCTTTCACAATTTGATCCAGGCATAGGGTAAGGGAGTGGATAATAACTTGGAAGTCCTCTTGCTTGCCTATGATGGTTGGAGAGATCTCTTTCTCTAGCTGCTCTTTTCCCTTCAGCAAAAGGATGCTATGATCATTAAGTTCTACAAGAAGTAGATGATGACACTAGGTGAGATGAGCTATTTGATCGAATCCTTGATAGGCAAATTGTTGAAAGCATAGTAGTAGACCTTTAAAATCTAAAGTATAAAGAGCTATCTTAAGCTTAGCTTCCATGTCAATGATCCTTGGGAAAAAATTTTTCATGGTCTTTGCCATGAATTCAATATCCCTTGAATTATACATCCCATTGGTTATCAGTTGGTCTACATTGTTCTACATATCATAAAGACAATCATTGATGGCATTAAGCTTTTTGTGTATAGAGAGACCATTTTCTAGGTCTAGAGACTTAGTTGGCTCTGGAAATAGTTTGCCCATCATGTCGAGGAGAGCTTTCTACTTGTTCTTGACTGAGATATTAGTGTTGTCATTGATCACTTTGTAGGCAGAGTAAAACTTCTCTTCAAGCACATCTAGGTTCGGCACAAGCTTCTCAACTTTCTTCGTAGTTTCATTAACGGTCTTAATGACCTTATCAATCTTCTTGCCATAGATGACCATAAGCTTTGACATGCTCTCCATCAATCTACACATGTTGTGACCAAGATTTAGTTACTCCAACTTCCTTGTACAGATCACTTATCTTTGTGTCAGTGCTCCTCTTTATTTTAGCATACTCTTCGCTAAACTTGTGAAACTGGGTAGCTTGAGTTGCTAGTGTGGCATTCAAGCTACTCAACTACTCTATGACATTATCAATACTACCCTTCATCTTTCCTACTACTGCATTAGCGATAACAGTAGCCATGGGGATAGAGGAGACAGTTGCTTTGAGTTGAGCTATAGAGTGAGAAAGTCCAGTTAAGATCAGCACCATCTTGTCTATAAGGCTTTTTGCACTTTTTTTCGCTAGATGGTTGCGGATGGCATATAGGCTTCCTAGAATCTTCTTAGATTCTTCAATGAAATTGATTAAGATGGAATACTAGAGTGAACATCAAATTTAGGTAGCTTTGCCTTGGATATCGTGGATAAGTCTATCAATTCTTGAGATATTAACAAACGGCTTACTACTCCATCCAACTCAACATTAATTTTAAGAGTTGGGAATTGCTTCATTGCCAACTCCCTAATCTGAGCCATGATGGCTGAATTAGCCAAGTCCTCTTGGATTGGCTTGCTATTGGAGGCAATAGCTTCATCTACTATAAAATTTTCCTTAGCAACCTCCTCATCTGCTTTTCCTTACTGAGTGAAGTTCTCAGCTTCAAAAACTTCTCTAATTAGAGGAATTAGATTGGTAGAGGATGGATATGAAGAGAAGGTATGTTCCTAGCTATTTTGTACATTTCAAGAAGAGGGGGTTGGTTTTGATTTTACACCAGAAGGAATGATAGTTGTTTATGTATTTGGATGAAGTGAAGAAATGGTGGTAATTTGTTGAGAGTGGTTTGGTGAAGAAGGGGTATAAACTAGGGAATTTATAGAATCTGGTACATGAGGAGGAGACTTTACAAGAGAAGTAGGAATTTAAGAATTTATAGGCCGAGGGATTTTAAGATTTACATGAGAAGAATGTATAGGATTTATAGAATAAGTAAGGGTAGGATTTAAAGGTACCTAGGGGTTGGCTGATTGACCCAAGGATGGGTGAGCCTTAGGTAAGTCAATCTAAGTTGGAAGTGACTGAACCTAGTGTGAATTGTGTCAGGGATGCCTGAATCATGAAGAGTAGATTCTTCCTAATTGATGATCTCAACTTCATCACTGGCATCCTCATCACTGCTCACCACTTGAACTATTTTCTTAGTTGGGAGAGTAGTGGTAGATCGCTTGCGTTGTGTGCCCCTTACTTTGGAAAGAACTTCCTCCACATGTGCAGTTATTGGTTAATTAAGACAGTAATTGAATATGCATAGGTTGCAAGGAAGAAATTCAAAAATTTAAAATTAGATTTGGGGATCTCCTAAGAATGCCATGATTGTTATAATCTAGGTTAAAACATTCCATAGATGCTTTTAGGTTTATAAAATATATGAAAGAAATCTAGCATCTAAAGATTAAAGCATTACCAGTTAATGTGTGCTTGATCTCACTTTTGGTAGCGGCATTCCCTTTGAGAAAAACTAGGAGAGGTAGATACCGGTGATTCCAATGGAACAAGCTTCCATAACTAGGAGAGCCTCTATAACTTGATCCACTGGATCTTCACCGACCAAAACCTCAAAGAGGTAGAACCTGTCGATTAATAGTAATTGCTAGACTACTTCTAAATCAACCCAAAAATCCAAAATAGAAAACTCACTTAAACTTTAAGCCTTTTAAAAGAACTCTTCAATTTGTTTGGAGAAACTCGTGGAGGATCTTGCACAACAAAAGAAGAGGAGAGTAGAAATCAGAGAGAAAATAAGATCAAAGATTTTTGGTGTGTGTGAATTAATGACGCTTTGAAAGCCTATTTATAGGGAAAATGGGGCCTCTAACTCTACATGGGATGGGATAAACCCATCCCATGTATAGTAGGTCATGGTGACCCACGGTTTAACCCGTGCGCTATATGAAGGAAACCCCCTCATATGCCGAAAGCCCAAGCTTGCGACCCGTACTAGCGAGCTTACCATTGCAAGCCCACGCAAGCGTTACCATGGGCAATGCTTACATGCTTATAGCCTGCTAAGGTGAGGGCTCACTTGTAGCCTGCTAAATCGAGGGTGAGCTAGCAGCCCACGAGCTTTTCAGCTCGCTGGGTAGCTGCGCGGGCCCCACCTCAAACAACCTATGTTCTTTTTTGGGGCCCACTTGCAACGAGAAATTCCCTTGCTCACTTTGACTATTTTTCCCTATCTTTTCATTATTCCTATGAATTATTAATTCGGTTAAACCAATTAAAAATTCCTCTCACTGATTTCACAACTTGTATTTTCGGTATAGACCTAGTCCATAGGCTCTTTACATTGTCCGATAAAGATCCAAAGTGTGTGACCTCATAGGATCCCAAAGTATAGAGTTGCTAGAGGTTAACCTAAACTTGGCCTCCCATCCTGGAATCTTTAGGCTTGGTGTTCCATATCATTAGGGAACTTGATAGCTCTAGACGATCAAATGGACTTTCTAGTAAAGGCATATGATCCACCGATTCTTGGAACATCAGGTGTGTGTGACTTGATCCTGTTATGTAGTAGTAACCAGTATAATACACTCCTTCCATCATGTTAAGTATGATCCAGTTTATTGAGCTCGAATTAAGTGTCAGCTCATGTAATAGTTGTAGCTATCCTTGAATTAGACATGTTCACGAAGAACACCACTCTATGGTTTTGTATCTTGATTGACTAGAAACCCATTCCATCAATTGTATACTCTGATTAGAAGTTTATGAGTGTGTCACTTCAACAAGGGGCCCTAAGGTACATCTCTATTATATTGCTATATCAGGAGCAATGATCCCATCTTGACTACACAGCTTACTAACATGTGATCATCGCTATACCCATAATCACCCGTGTCATCCTGATCGCCAGGGTATGAATAAGTATGACCCAAAGTATAGCAACTCCTACATAAGGTAACTGGTATCTCAAGTTTGAGGATACTTGTACTGCTACTGCAATAAGACATGACACCAACACATGGATATAGTTATTTCTGAGTGTCTATCTTATGGCGTTCTCCAATGTATTACCTGAATATATTCATGTGTTAACTCAAGGTACCACCTTCAGCTTGTGAGATCGGTCGCTTGGAACTAATCCAAGGAGTAAGCCTACACATGCTAGTCTATCTGCTCGATTGATGTCCAGTCTCAATGGAACTACGACTAGGGATATTCAAACTATTCATAGTAACACGTATGTGCAATTCTCACTCTACATAGCTCCCACTATGTCCTTGCACTTTTACGCTATGAATTAGTCATGGACTTTGTTTCATCAATGTGCATATACATATCCAAATATATATGATACCAGTGAGATACAATTAAAAGGAAGCACCGATAAGTAACAAAATGCCTTTGATTATTATTAATAATTCAAAATTGTTTGTACATTATAGCTAATAAAAACATATGGCCCTAATTGCCTCAAAGGTATACATCATGTCTAACAATCTCCCACTTACACTAGAGCCAATTAGCCATGTGCTTTATACCAATCTCGTTAACATGCTGGTCATGCTTAATTTGAGTTAATGGTTTTGTTAGCCAATCTACTAGATTCTGATCCATTGGGATGTATTCTAAACTTATATCTTTTTTGGCTACTATCTCTTGAATGAGATGGTATTTACTAAGTACATGTCCATTTTTCTTGCGAGACCGTGGTTCCTTTTCTTGAGCAATAGCCCCATTATTATAGCAATAGACCGCTATTGGATTTACAATGTTGGACACCACAGCGAGATCACCAATAAATCTCTTAAGCCAAATTGCTTCATTAACCACTTCTGAAGTAACTATGTACTCAGATTCTACAATTGAATTGGCATTCGTATCCTATTTGAAACTCTTCCAAACAACTACCCCTCCATTAAACATAAACACATAACCTGATTGGGACTTATAATCATCTTTGTCAGGCTAACAACTCGCATCGGTGTATCCCTTTAAAGTGAGATCACCTTCTCCATATACTAAAAACATATCCTTAGTCTTGCATAAGTACTTGAGGATAGTTTTAACATCCATCCAGTGCTTCTCACTAGGGTCAGATTGAAATTTTCTCATGACGCTCAACGCATGTGAGATGTCAGGCCGAGTGCATACCATAGCATACATGAATAGGGCATTCTATTCATGCGCAGTCTCTCTTCTTGTGTTCTCAGACACTCAGATTTAGAAAGGTTAATCCCGTGAGACATAGAGATATAACCCTTTCTTGAGTGCTCAAGGTTAAATCTAGCTAAAACCTTGCTTATGTATATACTTTGTGAAAGACGTAGCAGCCTTTAGGATCTATCTCGGTAAATTTTAATACCAAGTATAAAAGCTGCTTCTCCAAGGTCTTTCATTGAGAACTTCTTGACAACCATGTCTTAATTTTCTGAAGAAAAGGAATATCATTTCCAATTAATAATATGTCATCGATATATAATACAAGGAAAATGATTGCACTCCCACTAGCCTTTTTATACACACAGGGCTCATTAGTGTTGTATACAAAACTGATTTCTCAGATTGTCTCATCGAACCTAATATTCTAACTCCTCGATGCTTGCTAAAATCCATAAATGGACTTCTACAACTTACATACCTTAGAGCCATCCTTAGATGTGAAACCCTCGGGTTGTATCATAAATACATCCCTATCTAGAATCCTGTTAAGGAATGTTGTCTTCACATCTATCTGCCAAATCTCATAATCATAATGAGCGGTGATGGAAAGGAGTATCCTGATTGACTTCGGCATGGCCACCAGTGAATAGGTTTCATCATTGTAAATGCCTTCTTTTTTACTGTATCCTTTTGCAACTGGCCTTGTTTTATAGGTAACTATGTTACAGTCCATGTCAATTTTCTTCTTGAAAACTCACTTGCATCCTATGGGCTTAATCCAACTTGGAATATCAACCAAGTTCCAGACTTGATTTTTGTACATGGAGTCCATCTCCTATCTCATGGATGAAATCCATTTATAAGATTTTGAGCCTTCCATTGCCTCATTGTAAGTCTTGGGCTCATCATCTTCCATAAGGAAGAGATGTTTATCATCAGTGATGACAAAAGCGTATCACTTGGGAGCGATTGGAGCCGACATGACCTACGTAATATTGGTATTATAATAGGCTGTTCCATGCTTACACTATCTTGTGTAACAGGTGTAGTTATAATCAGTTGACTATCTATTTAATCTACTTGAGTACCTAACTCAAGAATGCTCCCACCAGATTTCGCAGGTATATGCCCGTTCTCGAGGAATTGAGCATTTCTGGAAACAAGGACAATCTATTCCTTGGGATCATAGAAGGTATACCCTATAGTCTCCTTAGGATAACCTATAAACAAACATCTATCAGACTTACCACCCAACTTATCTGAACTTGTCCTTTTAACATTTGCAGGACATCCCCAAACTCTCAGGTGAGAAAGAGCGAGTTTCTTACCATACCATAACTCGTATGGAGTTTGATCAACTAATTTAGAGGGCACTTTGTTTAGTATATAAACTACTCTCTCAAGTGCATAACCCCAAAAGGATCTGCTGAGTTATGCTTGGCTCATCATGGACCTAACCATATCGAGTAAGGTTCAATTCCTCCTTTCTGACACTCCATTATGTTAGGGTGTATAAGGAGGTGTCCATTGGGATAAAATACCATTACCCATTAGATAATCCTCAAACTCCTGGCTTAAGTATTCACCGCTTCGATCAGATCGAAGGGTCTTGATACTATTCCCAACCTATTTCTCTACTTTAGTTTTGAATTCTTTAAAAGCATCAAAACTTTCAGTCTTATGCCTCATAAGGTACAAATAACCATATCGCGGGTAATCGTTAATAAAGGTTATGAAGTAGACGAAAACCTCATGTTTCTTAACACTCATTGGACCACATATGTCGAAATGTATTATTTTCAAAGTACTAGTGGCAAGCTGACCCTTACATTTGAAAGGTTTCTTAGTTATCTGCCCTTTTAAAAAAGGTTCGCACACACCATAGGAAGCCTATATCATTGGGCCTAAGTCTCCACATTTGTGTAACTTAGTTAAGCGAGTCTCATTTATGTGGCCTAGATGACAATACCATTTGTAAGAGGATTTCTCATTATCTAATTTTGATTTCTTAACAATGTTCATATTTAGAATTTCAATTTTAGCATATAGAACATATATGCCATTCAAAGATATTCCATAAGCATAAAGAATAATGTCACGCTGAATTTGACATTTATTATGAGAAAATAAAATTTCTAATCCTTCTGCTGCTAGAAGTGCAACATAAATAATATTCTTACTGATAGCTAGAATATAATAGCAATTGTTCAAAACTAAAAATAGGCCACTAGGCAAAAGCTATATATCCCTACAGCTGTTGCAACAACCCGTGCTCCATTTCCAACTTTTAGGTCCATTTCCCTCTTTGCAAGCCTTCTACTATTCTACAAACTATGTACAGAAGTACAAATATGAGTACTACAACCAGTATCTAATACCCAAGTAGTCTCATCGGGAACTGTAGAGAAACTCTCTATCATGAACCTACCTGAAGTAGATGCCTGACTTGGCTTCTCTTCACTTGTTCAGAAATTCGAGCTCTTAACCCTCATTTCATTTCTACATGTTTCGTGAGTCTTCTTTTAACCTTGAAAGTTCTTGACTTTCTTATCTTCCGATCCTCAACAACAAGTTAATTCTCAAGTTTATTTCTAAACTGCATATCATATTGTTCCAATAAGTCCACCATCTCAGAAAAATTACAATGATCACTGATACCATACAAATCTATTTTGAAATTGTCTTACCTAGAAGGTAGACTTTTCAATACTATATGTTTTAATGTTTCTTGGTCATAAATAATTCCCAATATCCTTAACTATTCCGATTTATCATAAACAGTCATGGCAAACTCAACTGCTGAGGTGTCAGCCCCTAGACTTGTAGCATGAATGTTTCAAGTTCATCTATTATTACAAGTTGCAAAATTATAGAATCTAAGTCCATATTTTTTCAAAGATCCCTGTACCTTGGAAGCATTGTTTTGACCATGAAAATCTTTGGGAAATCACAATGCCTTTTGTGCTTCACGTACTTATCGATTAGATAAATAAATGGATCTTCTCCGGGGGGTTCCGGGAATGGATTATCTAAAACATAATCCAAGTCAAGGCTCTTCAAGAACCTTGCCACACACACGAACCACTCATGAAAATTGTCTCCTTTGAAAAAATGGTTGTTGTTTGGATGCATTTTCAGTATTAGTGTTGTTTATTCAACCTAGATATAAGATAGAATTTGTTTAGACATTAGCATATGTACATACATTTAATATAAGGTCTTTAATTAAACACATAATTTCTTACTATATTATCGACATTTAAATAGCCCTTTCTATTCAAATTCGGGAAATCTAGTTTAACTAATTTTCCTCAGTAGGTAGCATCCATAGTTACTCATCATGACCCCCACTATCACAGGTCAAGTCATAACAATACAAACCATGGTTGGAACCCGCCCATTTGCATCTCTTGCAATTACTAATCTATTTGAGTTCTCTTTCTCAAGATGTGCGTACTCAATTATTCGACTCCTCAAATATGTCTCCAATTTGGCATTAGCTCCAATAATATGGACAACTAACTCTCTTTGGTTAAGGCATTAACCCCATCTAGTCTCATGACCAAGCACATGTTAAGGGAAGGCATGTTGTACATGTGCTTACATTCATTAATAAGGCTCGTATCACGATTTATGACAGGAAGACAATTTTCCGCGTTACTATAGTTATAGGGATTTCATTGGTGCCACTGGTCTCACTCTAGTCTAGGTCTTATATGATGGATTTGATTATAAAATAATAATTCTGAGCTATTAGGAATTATTAACTCTAAAAGAACATACTCTGACTGGTATATCATAATCATTCCATTATGCCAAGACTCCACATAGCACGTAAAACAAATAAGGTCCATGTTTAAGTTTTTTTTGCACCTATGTCTACATGTTCTAATGTTAACAAATTAAACTACGTTTGTAAAAACATATGCAAAATAAACTCCCATACTAGAAATCGACTAAGTCATAAACATCCCGGGTATATTTAAATCTAATACTGATGATATTTTCTAGGTAGGAGAAACCCCCTTGAAGTGAATGAGCAGCCTTGTCCCTTCCTTACTAAAATTAACACGGATACTTTGATTTATTATACCATGAATAATTATGATTTAAAGATTTCATTCTTTAATTAAGTGAAGTACGAGATGACCCTTTATTAAAGCATTTACCCGTGTGGTAAAACATTGCTAATTTTATATGAGAATCACTAGACTAAGTTTGAGCAAAACCTTAATCTAGTTATCATATCATTTTCTATAACATGAATTAAACCTAATTCATGCATAGCATACTTTAATCAATTCATAGAAAATCACATTTTAACATATTACAATCAATCATGCATAGCATAAGGCAAGCTCTGATACCACTGATGGTTAATCAAGATAGTAATTGAACATGTATAGGTTTAAAAGCGGATATTCAAAAACTTAAAATTAACTTGAGGATCTCCTAAGCATTCCATGATTGTTATAATCTAGGTAAAAACGTTCCATAGATGCTTTTAGGTTTATAAAACATTTTAAAGAAACCTAGCATTTAAAGATTAAAGCATTACCGATTGATGCGTGCTTGATCACTCTTTTGGTAGCGGCGTTCCCTTTCAAGCAATTCTGATGGCACAAGCTTCCATAACTAGGAGAGTCTCTATAACTTGATCCACACGGATCTTCACCGACCAAAACCTCAAAGAGGTAGAACCCGTCGATTAATAGCAATTGCTAGACTACTTCTAAATCAACCCGAAAATTCGAAATAGAAAAATCACTTAAACTTTGAGCCTTCTAAAAGAACACTTCAATTTTTTTAGAAAAACTCATGGAGGATCTCGCACAACAAAAGAACAGCAGAGTAGAAATAAGAGAGAAATCAAGCTAAAAGCTTTTTGGTGTGTGTGAATTAATGAGGCTTTGAAAGCCTATTTATAGGGGAAAATGGGGGAGTGTTAGACTTCCCCTCTAACTCTACATGGGATGGGATAAACCCATCCCATGTATAGCGAGTCAACCGCATGGGTCATGGTGACCCACGGGTTGACCCACGTGCCACATGAGGGCTTCCCTCATATGATGGAAGCTTGGGCTTGTAGCCCGCACTAGTGGCTCATGAGCTTTTCAGCTCATGGGGCAGCCGCACAGGCTTTACCTTGAACAACCTATATTCGTTTCGGGGCCCGCTTGTAACGGGAAAATTCCCTTGCTCGCTTTGACTATTTTTCCCGATCTTTTCATTATTGCTTTGAATTATTAATTCAGTTAATCTAATTAATAATTCCTCACACTGAGTTCACAACTTATATTTTCGGTATAGACTCGGTCCAAAGGTTCTTTACATGGTCTGATAAAGACCCAAAGTGTGTAACCACATAGGATCCCAAAGTATAGAGCTGCTAGAGGTTAACTTAAACTTGGATTTCCATCTAGGAACTTTAGGCTCAGTGTTTCAGATCCTTATGGAACCCGATAGCTCTAGATGATCAAATGGGCTTTCTAGCAAAGGCGTATGATGCCCCGATACTTGGAACATCACATGCCTGTGAATTGATCCAGTTCTGCAGTAGTAACCAGTACAATACACTTCTTCCATCAGGTTAAGTACAATCCAGTTTATTGAGCTCGGATTAAGTGTCAGCTCTTGTAATAGTTGTAGCTATCCTGGAATTAGACTTGTTCATGAAGTACACCATTCAACGGTTTTGTATCTTGATTGACTAGAAACCCGTTCCATCGATCATATACTCTGATCAGAGGTTTATGAGTGTGTCATTTCAATAAGGGATCCTAAGGTACATCTCCATTATATTACTATATCAGGAGCGATGGATCCCATCTTGACTACACAGCTTACCAACATGTGATCATCGCTATATCTATAATCACCTCATATTATCATGATCGCTAAGGTATGAATAAATATAAAGTATAACAACTCCTAAATAAGGTAACTGGTATCTCAGGTTTGCGGATACTCGTACTGCTACTACAATAAGATATGACACCAACACATGGATATAGTTATTTCTGAGTGCCTGTCTTATGGTAGTGTCCAATGTAGTACCCGAATACATTCATGTGTTAATTCAAGGAACCACCTCCAGCTCGTCAGATTAGCCACTTAGAACTAATCAAAGGAGTAAGCCTACACATGCTAGTCTATCCGCTAGATTGATGTCTAGTCTCGATGGAACTACGACTAGGGAGATTTAGACTATTCATAGTAACATGTATGTGCAGTTCTCACTCCACATAGCTCCCACTCTGTCCTTGCACTTTTACGCTATGAATTAGTCACAGAATTTATTTCATCAATGCGCATATACATATCCAAATATATATGATACGAACGAGATACAAATAAAAAGAAGCACTAATAAGTAACAAAATGCCTTTGATTATTATTAATAATTCAAAAGTGTTTGTATATTATAGCTAATAAAGACGTATCGCCCTAATTGCCTCTAGGGCATACATCATGTCTAGCAGTAGCAACTTAAGATTTAGTGGTTTAAGGGTTCTCTTTGTTTTTCTTAGAGTTTCCTTGACCCACATCATCTTCAACTACTTGAAACTTGTGCTTTTTCTAGCGCACTATTTCCTCTTCTTTAGCCTTTTGTTTCACCTCAGCTTCCTTCTAAGCAAGAGTCTTGAGCTTCATTTTGTTTCTTTTCCTAGCTTGAGGTTGGGAAGCTACATCTCCTGCCCTTGTTTTTGTTGGGCTTGCGTGAACTCGTTGAGATCCAGCCTTTGCTTTTGGAGAGGTCGGAGCAGCGGTAGTAAAAATTTGCTCCAACTAAGCTAAAAGGGGAACAAACTCTGTTTTTCCCTCTCTAAAGTCTTCAAATTCTACCATGAAGGAATCCTCATCTTCCTTCAACATAGCTTTGGGATACATAGTGGGTTCCACCTTAGCCTTCTTCAGCTTGAGGTCTTGAGCCTTTGTGTAGCTTGAGGTCTTGAGCCTTTGTGATGAGGTAACCGTAATGGTAGATGGTAGTAACTTTAGTCATGTGATGAAAAATCAACACTAACCAGTTGAGTTACTTACCCTCTACCATATGGCAGACCACACACCTTCCAAAGTAGGTTCAGCTACTGAGAGATCTTGTCTTGGGAAAAATCATCTTCACAAGCAGCTCATGCAAGCTCTTGCTTCCCAACTCATCCTGGATGTAAGAATTTCCCCAGATCCATAATCTGTTAGGAGTTCCCAATCTTTAGGGATAACAACAAACTCTTCATTACCAACTCTTCTCAATGAAGTGCCTTTTAGTGGCATGTTGAGAAGACTTCCCGCCATCTTTTCATAGATAAGGTGCGAGACGTTGTTGATCTCTACCATCAACACATCATTGTACCCCTGGATGGAGTACAAATTCCCATGAAAGCTATGGATCAAGCTTTTAATGGTTGGTCCTTCTAGCAGCTAGAATTGGCTGAGATTCTTCTATTTAATAACTTCGTGAAGGAACTTGTTATTAAAAACCCCTTCATAGTCAACTTCGAACACAAGACCAAAATCGTGATTCTCCGACCAATCAATCTTTGTGAAGATTGTTCCATGGGGGAAAATGATCCTTTCAATGGTTCCATTGATGTGAACCATCATATTTTTCTTCGAATTTCCTAAAAGAACAAAGGCTTTCTTGGTGATCACCATTGCAGTTGAGAGAAAAAGAGAGTGGAGAGAAATTAGGGTTCTTTGCATAAATGCTTAGAATTTTGAAATTGCAGTTTACCTTCTCTCTCCATCATGTTGTCGCTTTTATAAACTCTTTAAACTTGCAGTGATACGTGGCGCTCGCATAAAACAAGATTAAAATGAATGGTGAGATTAACAAGGATTTAACTGACATAGTAAAATAATGAGTTTTGTGTTAAAAGATTCCAATTAAAAAACACCCTTTAGATTTTTAAACACAAAACTAAATCTCACAACATTACTTTAATTTGTAAACGGTGTTAAATGTTTGTTACCTCATTTGGCTGAGTTTAGACTTGATCTTCAACACTTAGCCAAATTTCTTGAATTCTCTTCACATGGGGTTTGCCATTCCAATAAGCTACCTTAGAACATTGAACTGTTTCTTGGCCAAAGGTTTGGTGAATATGTTAGATCATCATTCTTTTGAAGGAACATACTCTAACATGACATCTCCCCTTAGCACATGATCCCTTATGAAGTGATGTCTTATATTGACATGCTTCATCCTACCATGTTAAACTGGATTCTTAGATAGGTTAATTGCGCTTTTGTTATCACACATAACTGCAAGGAATTTTGACTTTATACCATAATCCTCCAGTTACCACTTTATCCATAGCAACTATGAGACACAACTTCCTACCACCATGTACTCAACTTCATCTATACTCAATGCAATAGAAGTTTGCTTTTGCTATACTAGGAGACACGACATTTTCCTAGGAAATGGTATCCTCCCATGTGTGAGCACGGGATTTTGTCCCAGCTCGCGCGTTCGATGATGACGGCTTTTACGGGATTTTATCCTTGAATCACACATTTTCAAGTATCCTGAAGTGTCCGAATTATAACCCTCCTCGTTATTAATAAAATTATTTAATTTAATTTAGAAATTATTTAACTAAATAAAAAATACAAAAAAAAAATATATATATATAAAAAAGGAGACGTAATCCCGATTGGAGGGGAGCCTTGCGCGGAGGCAGCCTCGCGCGAGGCCGCGCTAGGGTCCTAAGTGACCCTCGCGGGGCCTGCCTGCGAGGGTCCAAAGGAACCCTCGCGGGGCCTCCCCGCGAGGGTCTTAAGGGCCCCTCGCGGGGCTTGCCCGCGAGGGTCCTATGGAACCCTCGCGGGGCCTCCCCGCGAGGGTCCTTAGTGACCCTCGCGGGGCCTCCCCGCGAGATCTCTAGGCGACCCTCGCGGGGCCTCCCCGTGATGGTCGTAAGGAACCCTCGCAGGGCCTGGGCACGAGGGTCCTAGGGAACCCTCGCGGGGCTTCCCCGTGAGGGTATTTAGTGACCCTCGCGAGGCTCCCCGCGAGGGTCCTAGGCGACCCTCACGGGGCTTCCCCGCGAGGGTCCTTAGTGACCCTCGCGGGCCTCCCCGCGAGGGTCCTAGGCGACCCTCGCTGGCTTCCCGCGAGGGTCGTTGGCGAACCTCACGAGGATTCTCGCGAGGGTCGTATGATACCCTCGCGAAGAGCTCCGCGAGGCCTCGCGATGTGCTCCGCGAGGCCTTTTTTTCGGCAAGGCCCCTCGCCGGAAAAACTTTCCTTTTTTTGTCTTTTTCGGGATTTTCCTATAAATAGTAGGATCATTTTCGATAAAAATATCCGAAAATTATCAGATAAAAAAGATAGCTTTAGAGCAACCTTTGCTTCAAGGAATTAAAACAAACAATTTTTGGATTTTATACAATTTTTTTACCTAAATTCAAAGAACGAGGAGGACTTCAAAATGACTGATCGGATTCTTCGACGTGGATTCGTTAAGTAACGGTAAGCCTCTGAGTTCCTAGAACTGCAATTCC
>CATIWQ010002692.1:0-13964 GCA_949673415.1 Euphorbia schlechtendalii
TGGCTTGGGTTCATATGAGTAAAATAAACCCAAATCAATAGTTCCACGAAGATAGCGCATTATATGTTTAATTCCATTCCAATGTCTTCGTGTAGGTGCGACACTATATCTTGATAACAAATTCATAGAAAATGCAATATCTGGTCTTGTATTATTAGTAAAATACATTAAGGCACCTATTGTGCTAAGATATGATACTTCAGGACCAAGAACTTCTTGATTATTTTCTCTATGACGAAAAATATCATTTTTCACATCAAGTGATCGTACAACCATTGGGTTGCTTAATGGATATGCTTTGTCCATATTAAAACATTTTAGAATCTTTTTTGTATTTGATTGATGCACCAAAAGCCCCTTTTCTTGGTGCTCAATTTGTAAACCAAGACACAATTTTATCTTTCCCAGATCTTTCATTTCAAATTTTTTCTTTAAAGAATCAACTGCTTTTTGTTATCTCTTCTGGAGTTCCAATGATATTTAAGTCATCAACATATATTGAGATGATAATAAAATTGGATCCCGAACTTTTTATAAAAACACAAGGACAAATTGAATCATTTTTATAACCATCTTTCAGTAAATATTCGTTTAGTCGATTATACCACATGCGATCAGATTGTTTTAATCCATACAATGATCTTTGCAACTTAATTGAGTAAAGTTCTCGTTTGTCGTATTTTTCTGGCAATTTTAATCCTTCAAGGATTTTCATATAAATATCATTATCAAGTGAACCATAAAGATAAACTGGAGAATATGTTTCTTCATAATCAATCTCAGGTCTTTGGGAAAAACCTTGTGCAACCAATCTAGCTTTATATCTTACTATTTCATTTTTCTAATTTCTCTTTCTTAAAAAAACCCATTTATAACCAACAGGTTTTAAATCTTATGGTGTTCGAACTACAGGTCCAAACACATAATTTTTCAAGAGAATTCAACTCTGCTTGAATTGCTTCTTTCCATTTTTGTCAATCACTTCTATTTTGACATTCTTGAATAGATTGTGATTCATGATCTATATTCTCATTTTCAATATCTACTGCAACATTATAAGCAAAAATATGGTCTACAATCGTTTTATCTCTATTCCATCTTTTCTCATTATAATTTATTTGAATCTCTTCATTTTCAACAACTTCAGGTGTTTGTACTTCAGATGTTTGCACTTCTTCCGGAAGTGTATCAACATTTATATCCTCAACAAGAGTATCTTCATTATCAATAAATCTCATTTTTCTAGGATTTGTATTCTTTGAACCAATACGTCATCCATGCTTCAAGCGTGTTTGAGTATTATTAGCATGTTGTTTTTCAGGAACTTCAATACGAATTGACGCATGTACTATCGGTATATGCAATTCCATTACTCGTTTAGGATTAGCAAGTGCATCGGGTAGCCGATTTGCTAAATTTTGAAGATGAATTATTGTTTGAACTTCAAGTTCAGAATCATTTGATTTAAGATCCATATGAGAAAGTGATGGAACACTCCATATTAATTTCTTTTCCAAAATTATAATTCTATTCTCTCCCCCTTATTTTGGGAAAGTGCTTTCATCAAAATGACAACCTGCAAAGCGTGCAATAAACATATTTCCAGTTAATGGCTCAAGATATTTAATAAATAAGGAGATCCATAGCCAAAATAAATTCTTAATCTCCTGTGAGGACCCATTTTAGTCTTTTGTGGTGGAGCAATTAGTACATATACCGCACAACCAAGAACTGTAAGATGAGAAATATCAAGTTCATGACCACAAGTTAATTGTAATGGGGAATAATCATGGTAACTTACTGGTCTTAATTTTATAAGATTTGCTGCATGCAATATTGTATAACCCCATATTGTAGGGAGATTTGTTCGCATAATTAATGGTCGTGCAATTAATTGCAAACGCTTAATAAATGATTCTGCTAGACCATTTTGTGTATGAACATATGCTACAGGATGTTCAACTTTTATCCCAATTGACATACAATAGTCATTGAATGTCTTAGATGTAAATTCTCCAGCATTATCAAGACGAATTGTCTTAATGGGATAATCAGGAAATCGTGCTCGTAATTTTATAATTTGGGCAAGTAATATTGCAAAAGCCATATTTCTTGATGATAATAAACATAAATCAGACCACCTTGTTGAAGCATCAATTAAAATCATAGAATATTGAAATGGTCCATATGTTGGTTGAATCGGTCCACATATATCACATTGTATGCGTTGTAATAATACTGGCGATTCAGTTCCGTCCTTAACTTTAGAAGGTTTTATTATTAATTTCCCTTGCGAACAAGCAGTACAGAAAATTTTATTATGTTTCTGGTTTTATAACGGATGCCCATGTGCATTTTCAATAAATTTTCTCATCATTATCGAACCAGGATGACATAGTCATTCATGCCAAATTTTATATGTATCCGAATCTATAAACTTCTGGTTTATAGTCAAATTTACCTCAATCACATTAATATGCGTGTAGTAAAAACCAGATAAAAGAGTGTAAAATTTTTCAAGTATACATTTCTTACTTGAAATAATTTTTTATAATATGAAGATATTTTTTGTTGTCTTCCTTCTCAGTTTCAATATGATATCCATTTCTGCGAATATTTTTAAAACTTAATAAATTTCGGTGAGAATTTGGGGAAAATAATGCATCATTTATAATAAGTTTTGTTCCCCTTTGTAATATAATATTAGCTCTTCCGGAGCCTTCAACCATTTTTGTTTTACTCGATATTGTGGTAACAATTGTTTCACCTATTTTAGAGTGAAAAAATATTTCACTTTTTTGAACTTTTAATAAATTATCAACTCTTCTAGAGCCTATATTATATTTATAATATAAGATATAATGGTAACTTTTGTATTACCCATACTAGTAGGAAAATATTCAGCTTCTTTGAGCTTTTAACAATTGTTATCCCCTTAATACATTAATACTTTGCTCTTTTGGAGCATTCAACAATCTGTGTGTTACCAATATCATGATAACACTCATTTCCGGAATATGACATTTGCTCTATTATGATTGATATCAATTGATACTGGGAAATATTTAATTTCCTTCTGTCAAAAATTTTAATTTGATATTCCACTTCTAGTGGTCATTATCATCGTCAATTTGACTATTCACTTCAAGTGGAAATTGCTAACGCATTCATATAAAATTGACTGTTATCATAAATAAATATTATTATAATTTAATAAAGATCTGCATGATCTTTAATAGTTGACTATTTTATATAATATAACAAATATATTAAAGTACGCAATAATAAAATTAAACATTAGCTATAAGTAAAAATAAAAATGTTAGTAGTTAGTTAGAAAAATATTTTTCATTGTAATCATTTTTCTATTGGTGTTGGGTATATTACATGCCCAATTTCAATTTCCACTTCAGGTGGTTATTATATTAATGACTATAAATTTATCATTATTTAAATTTCCATAATGATATAATATTTACTTCAGGAAATATATCAAATTCACTTCAGGGAACATATTTGATTTGATAAACATGTACATTGTTTCTTAACAAAAGCTTTATTTATTTTCACTATTCATGTGTATAGTAACCATATACGTGTGTAAATAGTAATCGTATACGTAAATAGTGAATAGTAACCACTATTCATTATTCATTAAGTTTTCACTATTCACGTCTATTTTGCTATTCAGAAAAATTACCAGTTTACGCCAGTAATTTGAACGGACTTCCGGAGGCAAATCCTAGTTAAACGAACCAAATATTTGAGAAAGAACAAATCCCCGGTGAGATTCTGGCACCGGGAATATCACAATGAATAGAGGAAACTTGAAGCTGCAACTCGGAAAAATCAAACCCCCTTTTTTTTGAGTGAAATCGTTGACAAACTAAATTCGTGTTTTGGAAAAAGGTGGAAGACGGGTTGCAAGAAGAAGAAGGAAGAAGAGAAGTGAGTAAAATTGTATGGCTGTGATGAGATTTTGGACAAGTAATTAGTAAAAGCAGCAGTGGCCATGGCCACCTGGTCTATTACCTTAGTCGGTTAGAGAATCGTGCTGATAACGTGTTGGAAATAAAATATAATTGCAAGAATATTATAGCTATAAGAAGAGAAATATAGAGAGAATATGAAAGTGATTTTATTTCTTATCTCTGAGGTGTTTTGAATAAGAAAAATTAAATCCTATATAAAGGAAAACTCAATGGCAGAAACCGCAAATAATAAGGAAACATAGGATCCCACGCATAGTACTATATAGTAACATCAATAATTCAAAGCATAGTAGCTAGCAGCTATTACGCATTAATAATTAACAAAAACAAAGTTTTAAACAATAGACAAGTTTTGCTCCTAATTTAGTTTTAAAAAAAAGAATTTTATTCTGCAACAGAACTTTGAAGTTGCCAAAAAAATTAATTAAAAGCAAGTTAATTTGAGTTGTGATATAAATTTATTAGTAGCAACATGCTTTATACTATAAAAAAGGAATCACATAATTTCCTAATTTAATTTGATGAGTCATTTATATTGTTAGTAGTTATTATTTCATTAAAATTACTTAATTTAAATTATACTGTAATGAAATAAACAGGTGCATAAATAACTAATATATTGTAAAGTTAAATATGCTATCTATTGATATGACATTAAAAATAAATAGCCATAAAGTTTTGAGAATTCCTAACAACACATACTTTAATTCTAAATGTTATTTTTACTATATGAAATTATTATTTTTGACATTTATGATTTAAGATAAAAAATTTACATATGTAGACCCAATTATTGCATATAAAATTGATGAAAATACTTTTTTTTGGTATGCTTCACAATTTAAACAATTTTTTGGTATATAATTTATTGAAATTGTTTATTTAGTGTTTGATGAATTCAATTTTACTTATTGGTATCTGACATGTCAAATTTTTGTACGATAACTTAAACGATCATTGAGGATCGATAATTCTATACATGATTAATGAAACATACATATTCTTCAAATAATGTAATAATTCACATTTTTTGAGTTGTTGATAGACACTTTATGTATTAAAATTAAATAGATCATGCATCAAATAAACATACAATGAATACATTAAGTACTAAATATGCATAAAATGTTGACTTCTACTAAATAGTTAATTTTAATAAATCAAATACCAAAAACATTTTTTAGTTACAGAAAACACACCAAAAAAGCATTTAAGCCATAATAAGTTCGGCAACAATGCTTGCCCTATTTTCGTATCATCGTTTGAACTTTGTATACCGTAGCATAAAAAGGGTTATCTATAATTGGATGTCGAGTAATATTTTTACAATTCTAATTCACTCAAACACCAACTGAAATAAAGAGGCTCATCAATCAATTCAAATCAAAGTTCTCTGAGCAATTACAAGGCCATGTATAGAGCTTAACCAAACTACTTTTTTTAAAAAAAAAAACTTAACCAAACTACTTAACAACTTATAGCTACTTAATCAATTACTGACATACTTACAACTACTTATTTAACGAACTTTGTACCAAACCAATAAAACTCAAACAAATATTTAAAAAAATGAGGCTTTTTATTTTATTTTTTTATATTAAGCAAGCTTAACCAATATCATGGGGGACAATTGTATGACGCTGTAAAAAAAACTGACTTTGAAGCAGTTAAGATGAGACTGACGTGACCTAAGAAAAACATGAGCTCCAAGATCTAAACTTGTAAAATATAATAGCATTTGTCATTCCTTTATAAAATAGTCAAAATCCAAGTTCAGCTCAACCACTCAACCAATTTTTTTTTTGTAAAATTTTTATTTTTCTTATTAAATATTACTAACAAACACAATTAGTTTTTGGTAAACAGGAAAAAGGAAACAACGAACAGGAGAAAAAAAGAAAAAAAAAACATGGCATAACTTATGCCTGGTAAAAATAAGAATTACACTCTGCTTGTCCCACTAAAAAATGTTCTAATAATAGCAAACAAAATTGTAACATAAGTCACAAAGTAAGTTTAAATGCTAATTTCAAAAAAAAAAAAAAATGAAAATTCTATTTTTATAAATATTTTATTATGATTATATACACAATAAAATTAATTATATGAATTTAATATTTTAATCATTATGTCCGACATGTAAATACATATCCAAATAGAGAGCTCTAACCCTACCTACCCTAGCCGCTGCCGTCACGACCTTGCCGGATTTACCTCTACCGGCAGTCGATCTCCACTTAGACTAGACACCAGCCCTCCCTCCAGCCCACCCATTTACCTCTGTGCCCCAACAATTCGCATACAGCCCCCTTCCAGCCCCGCCCAAACTGCACCCTATTATCAACCGAAACCTGTTTTCAAGCAGCCTCCCCTATTCGATTACACCCTAGCAGATTAAACTCGAACCTTTCCAATCATCAGAATCTGTCCCAAAGCAGCCACATGTTCGTCACTTTTCTACTAATAAGTTTAATAACTTTACGCAGAGTTTGGCTATATATTAATGATGCCAAAAACTTGTTCACGTAAAGTATAGGTGTTATCAATATCTCTTATCAAACAGAAAAATGATGATAACTGCAAGTATACAGTTGCGATATAGTTTTAAAAGATATCGATCCCATAGGGAAGGACGAGCTCTAAAGATCAAATAGGGAAAAAGGATAAAGAAAATAATATGTATTGATAATTTTGGTTATGAGGGTTAGAATGAAGAATGAGTTTATATAGATATGAAAGATTAGAGAATCTAAATATATAGGTTTTCCCTACGAAATAAGGATAGCAAAGAAATCATGCAAGTTCAACAAAGATGTTACAATTCACTAAATTAATCTAACAGACTCGGTTCAAAACCACTATTTTAAAAGTCTCCGCCTGGGTCCGCCTGGGCCCCGCCTAGGCGCTATTTTAAGGGTCATCGCCTGGTTATGCCTAGCGCCTAAACCATAATGACTAGCGCCTAAGACTGCCTAGACCCCGATTATTCCCCGCCTAGGCCCCGATTCATCTTCGACAGACGACTAGCGCCTAGCGCTTTTTAAAACACTGTTCAAAACACTCAGATGTTCAATTATTCGTCGTAGAGCAACACATGAAATGACTTTTCTAAACCTAGCGCAAACGAATTAAGACAATTCTATAAACCTGGACAACATCAATACTATACTTAGTACGGGTCGCTCTCACATAGCCACATTTAGCAAGTTACCATTCCAAAAATGTTAGCTCACTAAATAGTGTTATATCACAGATCCAGTGATTATACACGATATTGTTAACCCTGAAACTACTCTTAAAATTAACTCAAATGCATATAACTTGATTTATATAAAAGACTTAGCACGAAATACGCATTATAACACATAGACATATCATAAACTTCGAAATAGAAAGTACAAGTAGAAAGAAAAGCAAAGTTGTAAGGTATGCAAGTGAAAGCTAAAGTTGATCAAACCGTATCCACTCTTTAATGGGAGTCATCAATTCTCGTAATTCCTACGTCTGCTTCGAATTTAGTCTCGACCCATACAGAACCTCCGCAAGGATGCTATTCTTTGCGAATATCGAACAAATGAATATTGAAGAATGAAAACTTTTATTGAGAAGTGATCTGCAAGTACACTTTTACAACAATCGCTCGAGAATATAGAAAAAATCTAGTGATCGAAACAAGGATTCAAATCACTTAAACATTTTCTCGCTAACACTTATGAATGTAGCGAAACTAGATATTTATTCTCTATCTATACACTATGCACTATCTTTCATTCCTTTCTTCTGCACTGTGATGCACGAAATTTGTGAAGTTTGGAATCTTATTTATAGAGTTTGAAAGGTTGCTTCTATCCAAATGAAAAGTCGTTTCCATTGGTGAATGATTACATCTCTTCATTGTGATTGGTTGAGAAGCTTTGATATAATCCATAATAGATAGGCACCTTTTTATGATTGGTTGACTTTTGATAGGTGTCTTATCGTTGGTAGTTGATGGCGGTTGATGGCGGTTGATCATGCTTATCTGGCGGTTGGTAGTTAAGAAGATAAACCAGAAAATCGTCCAAGTCACAACCGTGATATATAAGTCAAGACCGTGAATCTTTAATTGGCAGACTTTTATTTCTGAAGTATACAAGTCACGACCGCAAATGATTGTCGCAACAGTGAATTGAGTTTTTCTTCAGAATTCTCCTTCTGCCAATCTTTGACAACTTCGATCCTAAGTCAAATCTTTATGTTCCACGCATCTTTTTGCACCTTTTTCACTCTTTTTTCATAGAATTCCACTTTTGATTATTTTACTCGCAAGATTTACCTAGTATTTGCATTTGCATAAAAAATAACTACAAACCACGTGAAATCTTTTATATGAAGTATAAAAATGACTTAATTCGTAGTTTTAAATGTGTAAAATTAATATGATAATAAGTGTAATCATACATTTATCAATCCTATAGTTAATTGCAGAGCAACATATTAAATGACTTTTCTAAATCTAGGGTAAACGAATTATGACACTTGTGAAAACCTGGACAATAATAATACTATGCTTAGTACGGGTCACTCTCACATAGCCATATTTAGTAAGTTACCATTCCAAAAATGTTGGCTCACTAAACATCATTAAAATCACAGATCCAGTGATTATACACAATCTTGTTAACACCGAAACTACTCTTAAAGTCAACTTGAAAGCATATAATTTCATTAATATAAGTGACGCAAGATGAAATACTAGTTAGAACACATAGACATATCATAAACTTTGAATTAGAAATTATAAGTAGAAAACAAAGTAAAATTATAAGTTATACAAGTGAAAGCCAAAGTTGATCAAACCGTATCAACTCTTTAATGGGAGTAGTCAATTCTCACAATTCCTGCATCTACTTTGAATTCGGTCTCGACTCGTACACAACCTCTGTTAGGATGATATTCTTTGTGAATATCGAACAAATGAATGTTGAAGAATAGAAACTTTTATTGATAAGTGCTTTGTAATTACACTCATACAATAATCGCTCTAATTTGTGGAGAAATCTAGTGATTGAAACAAGAATCGAATCATTTATACATTTTTCTCTTTAACACTTTGAACTTAGCCAAATCTAAATAACTTTCACTCTCTATCTATCATGTATTACTACCTACGCATATCTCCCTTTCAACGCACACTCATCCCATGAAATTGGTTGATTTGAACCTCTATTTATAGAGTGTGAAAGGTTGCGTTTATCTAAATGAATAGTCATGTCCATTGGTGAAGGGTTGCATCATCGTCATGTGATTGGATGTAAGATTTATTCCTTATCTTAAATGGATAGGCACATTTTCATGATTACATAGTCTCCAAAAGGTGCCTTTTCATCTAACGGTTGATGGCAGTTGATTATTCTTATCCGGCAATTGGAAGTTGAGAAGAGTTTATCAAATCCGTTAAGATTCGCGAGCATGACATACATGTCATGATCGTGAATTTGAGTTGGTAACTGACTATTTATGAAGAATGATAAGTAGTGATCACGATAGGTAGTCATGAGCGTAATTTGGCCAATTACGAGTAAGAATCACGATCGTGACATTGTTGTGACTTATGCTTTTCTTCATGATTCTTCTTTGCAAGTTTATCAATCTTTGACAACTTTAATCCTAAGCCAATTCTTTGCATTCCATGCATCTTTTTGTACCTTTTTTAATCTTTTTTCATAGAATTCCATATTTGATCATTTCACTCCCAAGATTCACCTAGTTTCTGCACTTACATAAATAACAACTACATACCACGTGAAATCTTTTATATGAATGACTCTAAACCACATCTTTTTATGAGTAAAAATCAAGATAATAAGTGTAATTATACACTTATCACCCACCTTTGGACTTTTCCAAATAATGATTCTTTATCTGATAAGTTGAGTAATGAACATAACTTGATGGCTAACAACTCGGGCTCAAATTCTAACCTGAATGACACCACTCCCTCAGCTATGTGTGTAGATTTAGTCTCGTATTAGGACTAATGACTAGCAAAAATGCCAATCGTCTTCCTTTTGACTCAATCAATTAGCCTTATTAAGTCGAGTAATTCAGCTACCAAGATTTTGGCATAAAAAGACAATACAGTGTGTAGACAAGGAAGTGAGAATAAGCAACCATCAACATAATCAGGCCTGCAGCGAGCATAGAGAGCAATAGCAATTTTAGGCAGCTTTTGACAAGCCATCCATCTCCAAAATGTTCGAAAGAAATTCCTCTCAACCAAGAAGCACTGACACATCAATTATGAGAGAAAAATCAGTAGATATTGGCAACAGTGCTTGGCGAAGAAAACAAAGCGAAACAGGAAAATAGATAATTGTGGTGAGGAACTAGAGATTCTCAAGATCATGGGGACTCATTATTGTTCGCAAATTTTCTACTGATAAGTTTAATAACATTTTCGCAAAGATTTTAGCTATATATTAACGGTGCCAAAAATTTGTTCACGTAAAGTATAGGTGTTGTCAATACCGCTTATCAAGATAGAAAAATGATGATAACTGCAAGTATATAGTTGCGATCTAGTTTTAAAAGATATCGATCCCGCAGGGAAGGACCAGCTCTAAAGATCAACAAGGAAAACAAAATGAAGAAAATAAAATAAAATAATTTGAAGTTTTGGATAGGAGGATTAGAATGAAGAATGGATAGATTTATGTATGGAAGATTAGAGATTCTAATATATAGATTTTCCTACGAAATAAGTATAGCAAAGAAAACATGCAAGTTCAACAAAGCTATTACGTTCACTAAACTAATCTAACATAATCAGTTCTAGACACTCAGATATTCAATGATTCACCGCAGAGCAACACATGAAATGACTTTTCTAAATCTAGCACAAACGAATCAAGACAATTATATAAACTTGGACAACAATATTACTATGTTTAGTACTAGTCACTCTCACATAGCCACATTTAGCAAGTTACCATTCCAAAAATGTTAACTCACTAAACAGCGTTAAAATCACAGATCCAGTGATTATACACAATCTCGTTAACCCCGAAACTACTCTTAAAGTTAACTCCAAAGCATATAACTTGATTAATATAAAAGACTTAACACGAAATACACATTATAACACAAAGACATATCATAAACTTTGAAATAGAAAGTATAAGTAGAAATCAAAGCAAAGTTGTAAGGTATGCAAGTGAAAGCTAAAGTTGATCAAATCGTATCCACTCTTTAATGGGAGTCGTCAATTCTTGCAATTCCTACGTTTGCTTTGAATTCGGTCTTGGCCCGTACAGAACCTCCTCTAGGATGCTATTCTTTGCGAATATCAAACAAACGAATATTGAAGAACGAAAACTTTTATTGATTAGTGATTTACAAGTACACTTATGCAACAATTGCTCGAATATATAGAGAAATCTGGTGATCGAAACAAGGATTTGAATCACTTAAACATTTTCTCGCTAACACTTGTGAACGTAGCGAAACTAGATATTTTATTCTCTATCTACACAAACTATACGTAACCCTATAATTGCACTCTAATGCTGCACTCCATTCCATGAAATTGGTGAGCTTTAGAGCCCTATTTATGGAGTTCGAAGGGTTGCGTCTAACCGTACGAAGAGTTGTGTCCATTGATGTAAGATTGCATCACTTCATTGTGATTTTTTGAGAAGCTTTAATCTAATCCACAATAGATAAGCACCTTTTCATGATTGGTTTACTTCTGATAAGTGTCTTTAAGTTAGTAGTTGATGGCGGTTGATCATTCTTATCTGACGGTTGGTAGTTAAGAAGATTTGACCAAAAAACCGTCCAAGTCGCGACCGCGATATACAAGTCACGATCGTGAATACTTGTCTTCCAACTTTCTATTCTGAAGTATACAAGTCTCGACCATGAATGATTATCATGACCGAGAATTGTGTTCTTCTTTTGAATTCTTCTTGTAACTTTACCAATCTTTGACAACTTCGATCCTAAGTTCCACGCATCTTTTCACACCTTTTTTATGCTTTTTACATAGAATTCCACTTTAGATCATTTTACTCCTAAGATTTACCTAGTATCTACATTTGCATAAAAAACAACTACATACCACGTGAAATCTTTTATATGAAGCACAAAAATGAATAAAACTATAGTGTTTAGTGTATAAGATCAATATGATAATAAGTGTAATTATACACTTATCATACCCCTACACTTAACTTTTACGTTGTCCTCAAGGTAAATTTAATAGAAGTGTATAAATTGGTAAACAATTTCGTACCTTATTTAGTGAAAGACTGTTGCAATGAGCACCTTATTCCACATTGCAAAAGATTTAAAGTTGAAGTTTAAAATTTCCCACATATTAGTAATGTGCAATTTATATAGCTTAGTTGCATACCTTTGTTCTTAATGGAGAGTCAACCGAATCGCATCTTCATATAAGCGTTATATGCATACTCGATTATTACCTTCTCTTAAGCATAGTATAAAGTATATAAGACATAGAAAGCACTCTTTGATTAATTTTCTCTCAAGGCATTTTTAGGTAACCTAGGATGCTATAAATCACTCTCAGTGGTTGCATTTTATATTTTATGCTCCATACCACTCTCCCCTTTTTTCAGTGGTTGCATTTTATGCTTCATACCACTCTCTCATTTTTTTCTTTAAAGCATATGTTTTTAAAGTACTTTGTACTTTGCACCCATTTTTCATGCTATGCTTTCTTTTCTTTTTTTTTCACTTAATGAATGGTTGCAGTTTCTGCTCCTTACCATTCCTGACCTTTTGCATAACTCATTGGTTATCCTCTCTTTCTTTTGATTTTTCACTATTTATACCCTCATCCTTTATTGATCAATTTCAAAGTATTACGGCTATAGTTTCCCAACACTTTAGACACACTCAATACTTATAGGACTTGTTTGAGATTTGCATATAAAACTCATAGTAAGAATACCATTGGATATTACTCCACTTAAACTTATCGGAAGCATTAAACTAAAACTATATAACTTATACTAATTCATGTTGCATTGAAATATATATCGAAGCTTACTTAGAATTTTCCTTTCGAATGCTACTCACCACTCATCCTTTCTAAATGTTAAATATTGTGCTAATAACGCTCAATTTCAATATGCGCTCAAATTTTGCACTAACATCAAACTTGTAATACCTAGCACTCAAAATAACATTGGACAAATGTTAGTAAAGTATAAGAAATGATAATGTATAACTAACAAAAATATCAAGAAAAATTTTCAAATTCTTCGATTTTTTTATTTTATTCAATTTTTTAGATTTTACGGGATTTTTACAAATGCCCCCCCCCCACACTAAAAGAACACAATGTCCTCATTGTGAGACATTTAATAAAAATCAAAAACTAAAGCTAAAGCTAGTTTAAAAATAGAATTGAAAAAGGGAACGTAAAGTAAAGAATAAACCAGTTCTATTAAGAAGGAGAATCAAGGGGACTAGGAGTGAATTGACAATTTTGTTTTCTAAAGAATGAAAGTAATTTTCGAAGCATCTATTTATTACTTTTCTTTAGAATTTTCATGTCTTTTTTCATAACTCCAAGTTCCGCTTGGCAATTATTTAATTTAAGTTGCATGCTAGCCTTCCAATCTTCCAGAGTTTCCTCTTCTTCTTCGTCTTTTCTACTTCAAGCATCGGGCTTTTCCATGTCGACGGCTAACGTTTGGATTTGATGGTTCGACGGAAGAATCTTCATGACCCAAGTTTATCTTCTTGGTGCGGTTGGAGTAGGAGTAGAAAGAATATACACCATCGTGTTCTTGAAGTAATCCGATGTTCTTCAAATAATTTCCATCCATGTAGCGAAAATACTCACCCGGTTGTTGAACATAGGGGAGTTCACCTCTTGAACCCAAGATGATAGCGATGATAATTTTGGCCGCTCCAATCTTGTTTCTCATGCTTGTTGAGTTCTTCTTCATCATATCCCAT
>CATIWQ010002716.1:0-16033 GCA_949673415.1 Euphorbia schlechtendalii
GATGCGTGGAATGTAAGGAATTGGCTTAGGATCGAAGTTGTCAAAGATGGGCAAAGCTGCAAAGAAGAATCATGAAGAAAAGTATAAGTCATGACCATGTCATGATCGTGATTCCTACTCATGATTGGTCAAATCACGCTCGTAACTATCTATCGCGATCGTGACTTATCATTCTTCACAAACAGTCAGTTACCAACTTACATTCATGATCGCGACATGTATGTCACGCTCGTGAATGGTGACGGATTTGATCAACTCTTATCAACTTCCTACCACCAAATAAGAATTATCGACCGCCATCAACTGTCAGGTGAAGAGATACCTTTTGGAGACAATGCAACCACAAAAAGGTGCCTATCCATTGAAGATAAGGATGAAATCTTACATCCAATCACATTGAAGATGATGCAACCCTTCATCGATGGACATGACTATTCGTTTGGATAAACGCAACTTTTCAAACTCTATAAATAGAGGTTCACATCAACCATTTCATGCAGCAGAGAGAGTGGTCGATAGCAGCAGCAGCAGATGGTATGATACATGATAGATAGAGAGTGAAAGTTATATAGATTTCTCTAAGTTCAAAGTGTTAGAGAGAAAAATGTATAAGTGATTCGATTCTTGTTTCAATCACTAGATTTCTCCACAAATTCGAGTGATTGTTGTACGCGTGTAATTGCAAAGCAATTATCAATAAAAGTTTCTGTTCTTCAACATTCATTTGTTCAATATTCACAAGGAATAGCATCCTACCGGAGGTTCTGTACGAGTCAAGACCGAATTCAAAGTAGACACAAGAATTGCGGGAATTGACGACTCCAATTAAAGAGTGGATACGGTTTGATCAACTTTAGCTTTCACTTGCATACCTTACAACTTTACTTAGTTTTCTACATATACTTTCTAATTCAAAGTTTATTATATGTCTATGTGTCATAACGAGTATTTCGTCTTGCGTCATTTATATTAATGAAGTTATATACTTTGAAGTTGACTTTAAGAGTAGTTTCGGGTTTAACAAGATTGTGTATAATCACTGGATCTGTGATTATATCACTGTTTAGTGATTTAACTTTTTTGGAGTGGTAACTTGCTAAAAATGGCTATGTGAGAACGACCCGTACTAAGCATAGTATTATTGTTGTCCAGGTTTTTATAAGTGTCATAATTTGTTTACCCTAGATTTAGAAAAGTCAATTCATGTGTTGCTCTACGGTGAATTATAGGATATTTGGGTGTCTAGATACGAGTTTGTTGAAGTTATCTTATGCATAAAACATTCTTGATTATTTTGCATATTTTACTCTAATATACTTGTTCTTAGGGAATATCTATATGATTTGCATCTTCTCTAATCTATTCATGCATCTGTCCATACATCAATTTACCTTTCAAAACCTTTAACTTATTTTATTTTCTTTTGTTCCGTAACTCTTATTTATCCTTAAAACCGAATTCCTTCCCGGTGAGATCGATATCTTTTAAAATTACATCGCAACTGTATACTTGTACTTATCATCATTTTTCTATTTGGTAAGCAGTACTGACAATACCTATTCATATTTAGAAATTTTATATTATCAGTAGAAAAGTGACGAACAACAGACATAGTTGATCTTGAAGAAGAAGGGACGTGGCAGTAGGTTAAGAAGAAGCATATGAGGTTCAATAAAACGAGACAGAGTGCTCATCGGAGTTCAAACATGTATTCTTAATTATTGCTCTCTTTTGGAATTGTAGGGGTATTAATAATAAAAATACCCAAACTTACCTAAAGAGTTTAATAACCTATGGTTTTGTTTTTCATAATTGATTCATCCTTTTGGAGAAGTATCGGTTTCGAATTTATGGCTAAAAATAATTGTCTACTACCATCAATTTGGGTGCTCAAATCAACTCATTACAATGCTTAAGTTATGATTAATTTTGTCATGGATCAAATAGTTAGTATTAATTACTTAGATAGAGGAAACATGGTGCACTTTGGCTTTGTTTATGGAAAAAACAATGTTCAAGGACGTTCGATTATGTATGATGCCATACATTTTGCTCATGAGAATACAGGAGGGAATTGGGTTTGGCTTGGTGACTTTAATGTGGTTCTTGGTTCTCGTGAAAAAACAGGAGTTTATCCTAGGGGTCGTTCATATCGTGATTTCAGGATTTGCATTGATAATTCAGGCTTGATTGATGTGGCCCCCTCTGGTCCATTCTCTACTTGGTTTAATGCAAGATCTGGGAGATTAGAATTGATTGCCGTCTAGACAGGGCTTTGGTTAACTCAAACTTTGTTGCAAGTTATAGTTCTTATAATTGCTCAGTCCTGGCAAGGCATCACTCGGTTCATCATCTAATCCTCTTCTCAAGTCTTTCTGAGGTACGTCGTATATGCGCTTTCATTTCCAATCAATGTGGCTATCTCATCCTTCTTTGAAAAATGTAGTTGAAGATTGTTGGGTTGGGAATTTTCCCAATCTGCCTTCGTCGCAACTTTTAGCCCTGAAACTGAAGACGCTTAGACCAATTCTTCGCTCCTGCAACAGAGTGATTTTTGGTAATGTTGATTAAAACATTCGAAATTCGCAAGCTGCCCTACTCAACATCCAAAACCATATTAGTGGTAGTGGGATTTCAGAGACCCTCAGCCGTGAAGAATTTCTAGCCCACTCCCAACTGGATCTCCATCTACGATAAAAGGAAGTATTTATGAAGGAGAAAAGTGGGGTTCGATTGCTAACCGATGGTGATCGAAACTCGGTATTTTTCCATAAGAGTTTTGAATGTCAAAAGGAATTCGGCAAGCATTAACGCATTGCTAATTGATGATGTCCTCTGTACTGACATTGACAGAATTTCTTCTCACATGGTGGCTTACTTCGAAAATCTTTTCTCTAAAGATTGCCTACTAGGGAGCAAATAAAGGATGTTGTCTTTGGCATGGACCAGACGGATACACAGGTGCGTCTTTTGTCCATTTTTGGGACCTAGTTACAGCAAATTTTTGTAAAATGGTACATCATTTCTTTGATATAGTCTTCATGAATCCAGGGTCTTAATTCAAGTTTCATGACTCTCATTCCGAAGAAGGATGGTGCAGTTCGAGTAGAGGAATTTAGACTGATTGTTATGAGCAACTTCGTGTTTAAAGTGATCTCAAAAATTCTAGCTCTTCGTTTGGGTGACATTGCCTCTAGAATCATTACCGAAGATCAGTTCGGTTTCATCACGGGAAGAAATATTCATGATAGCATTGCCTTGGCCTCAGAAGGTGTTAATATCCTTAACAAAAAATGCTTCGTTGGCAACTTGGCGATGAAGATAGATTTGGCACCATTGATTAGGATTTTCTAATAGCAGTTCTACGCTCGTTTGGTTTTTTGCCTCGCTTTCTACATTGGATCAACGGTATTCTACATTCAGCAAGAATTTCAATTTTAACTCCAATTAGACTGCATGGGTTCTTTAGATGCTCCAGGGTTGTGAGAAAACGTGACCCTTTATTGCCCATCCTTTTAGGGATAGTGGAAGATTTTTTGAGTCGCCTTTTACATTCGATGACTAATTCTGGCCAACTAAAGCAAATGCGGCACATGCGGGACTCCCTATTCCCAATACACTTATTTTATGCAGATGACTTGATGATTTTTTGCTCGGCAACTATCAGCAATATCGAGAATATTCTGATAGCTTTTAAGACATACGACTTAAATTCAGGTCAATTTGTTAATTGGTTGAAATCTTATATTTATTTTAGCAAGGGAGTCACGTTAAATAGAGCTTCACGGCTGGCCAGCATCACTAGAGTTCAGCGGGGGCAGCTGCCATTTTTATACCTTGGCATCCCGATGTTTATTGGCTCTCTAAGAGTGAAGTTTTTGCGACCACTGTTGGATAAGATGCTATTGAAATTTGCTAGATGGAAGGGCAGCTCTTTATCAATGGCAGGTCATACTGTTCTTGTTCAAATGGTAATCTCATCATCGCTACTACATTGTTTTGTGGTATACAAATGGCCGAGCTTGCTCCTCCATAATTTGGAATTTGTGGCTAGAAATTTTATTTGGTCTGGCGCTATTGACAAACGGAAGCTTGTTTCAGCCCCATGGAACTTTGTATGCAACCTCACAAAGAAGGCAGTCTTGGAATAAAATGCTTGACAATGATGAATAAAGAGATGCTTTCGAAACTCGCTTGGAACCTCATGACAAGTAAGATTTTTTGTTTTTGAATTTTAGTACGTCGTTTCTTAAAGAATGATTTACCGCTTACTTGGATTTCCAATTTAAGTATTTGGAATTCGATTAGAGATGTCTATGAGATGGTACGTGCCAATAGTAGTTGGTTTGTTGGCTCAAATTCGAATCTCAATTTCTTGACTTCAAATTGGATAAAACCAACAATTGGTGAAAGGTTGGGCTATACAGAGGCTATTTTGTCCAAGAAAGAAGATAGAGTCCGAGATTATTTTGTTAGTGACACTTGACATTTTTACCTCCCTATTTGCATGATTTAAGGGCTGATATAACGAATACCACCCAAGCAGAAGATGGGGCTGATTGTTGCATTTTGCATCCAGCTAGTTGCAGCATTCTTACGGTAAATCTTTTCTATCGTTGGCTACGTAGACTGAGCTCTTCTTGCTTTGTGAATCGATTTGGCAAAGATTTATAGCACCTTCTCATTCAATAATTTGTTAGAAGGAAATCACTGGCTACATTTCAACGCATGAAGTTATTCAAAGAAAAGGAATTCATCTTGTTTCTGTTTGTCCCTTTTGCTAGAAAGCTAGGGAAGACAGGGATCATCTTTTCTTTCGATGTCCTTCTTCTATGCAGGTTTAGATAGCAATCTCTTCCCTCTTCGGGAGAGCCATCGACTCAACCTCAAATTTAAATACGCTTTTTTCAGCAATGTTGGAGCATAGATTCAGCCCGCAAATTCAAACTCTTTGGAACTCGGCCATTGTCAATGCGGTGTGGATATGGAGCATGTGTAATAACGTAATTTTTGACATTGGATAGCCCAATATTCATATGTTATTGCGTCGGCTATGGGCTATTTTAAAGATTACGGATTCGATGGGTTTCGGATATGTTTGGAGCTCTTTGGTCGAAAGGGGTATTCTCTTAAACTTTTTATTCAAACCGAGACATCCTAAGGTACCTAGAATCATCCCGATCATGTGGATTCCACCTCCACTTGGTTGGATAAAAATTAATAGTGATGCTTCTTCGAATGCGACTCCTCATATGTAGTGGTTCTTTTCCACACCAAAGACTCTCAAATCCCTTGGAGCATCAGAATAGAGTGGAAAAAAAGCCTCAACAACATGAAGTCCATGACGGTGGTCACTTCCCATATCTACCGAGAAGGAAATAGAATTGCTGACGCGTTGGCTGCTCATGGACGGATCAACCAAGCGACCTCTAGTTGGGATTGTATTCCGCCCTTTTGTTTAGATTATTTTAGACATGATTTAGTTGGTCGAACCAATTATCGATTTGTTTAGCTAGTTTCGGTTTTCTTTCCTTTTTTTATTCTTGTTAAAAATTTCCTTTTTATTTTTAATAATATTTAAGGATTGGGAGTCTGTAGGCTAACGGGGTGCCAACCTAGTTGGGATTCCCACCCTAGGGCCTCTTATCCCCATTTTCATTCAAAAAAAATACTGGATATTTAAGATAAAAAAAATGAAAACCATAAAATAACATAGAATTCTTACGTGATATAAAAATTTTATGATGTAAAATTTTAGTGCATTCAGTTTGAGACTCGAAACAACACTTCCATATTAGAACAATTTGATGTGTAATAGTTTTAGGGAATTTGTCAATACACTTTGCAAATTATTTAACATGTTTTTCTTTAATTTTTGTTGCTTAGGTATTTGATCCAATTTTGAAGACACACTAACTTTTTTAAGTTTTAATATTTTAATGGACATTTAACTTGAATATAATGGATGTTAATCTGTTATAAACCTAGTAAAAAGTTAAGTAGCTTAAATGAAATGTAACATATGCTGAAATACAAATGCACAATATTAGAGGTATGTTATAAATCCGAAAAAAAGGACCAAAAGAAAAACTAAACAAAAGTTGTACCAAACTTAAACATGAATTCAGGAAAATTGCAGCAACTGGACAGCTAAATTTGTTAGAAACATGTTAAAAGGTTAATAAATAGCCCAATGAATTGTAATAGAATTCCAACAAATGTTAAAATACAAATAACATTAGAGATAATTAGAAATCAAAAAGGGTCCAAAACAATGACTAAACAGAAGTGGTATCAAACTTAAACATGAATTCAAGAAAATTGCAACAACTTGGAACAAGAACTAAAATGGCAGCAACTTGGAATAAGAAACACCAGCAGCATCAAACAAAAAAAATGAAACTATTATCCTCATTCCAAGATCCATTCGAATGAACACATCAATCTCGTTGAGTTGAATCGCGTCTTTCTGATGCTTTGTGAGTCGAATTGGTTTGGATTACGATTGATGATCTCGTTGAGTGAAGGTTTTTGGACGATCAATTGATGAACAATGGAGGAGAACACGCTTAAATAGAGACTTGGCTTGCATTCTTGCTCTTTTCGCTGTTATTATGAACAAATTGAATGAATCAAGGCGACAACAACAACAAAAATCAGAACAAAGATAAATGTTTGGTGTGTAAGATTTGAAATACTCACTCACAATAATCACAATTTTTTAGCTTTTCAAATCGTCCCCTTTTTCTGAAAAAGTTTTGGGTTTTAAATCGCTACCTTTTTCTGTGATTTCGGATCGATTTTGTAGTTAAATCTCATTCGTTGTGAAGTTTTGTCAGTAGATTCGTCTGATTTTGAGTTGAATCTCCTTGAATGGAGATTTTTGGACGATCGATTGATGAGGAATGGAGAAGAGATGAGCGGTTTTTATTTCAGGTATAGAACGTAAAGGTTTTGTAATTTGTTTGTGAGAAAATACAAAACTGATGAAGGAATATGGATGGACAGTAAAAATTAGGTATTTTGTTCGGTCCAAATTAAATTTTTGTTTATAAGCACTTTTGTAGAAAATATCTGTAGCCTATGGGCTAGAAACAATTTAATTATAATAATGACAAATATTGATATCTTAAAAAATTACATCCAAGAATCACTTAGGAATAAAAAAACTAACAAGGTGATGCTTAGACGGCGTCTAGTCAGTAATAAATCAGCCAAAGCTTTTATACTGCCATGGAGAAAATAATATAGCAATAAATAGCAAAAAAAGCTTAGACGGGGTTAGGCAGTCATTCTTGTTTCCTAGCATTTTTTATTTGTCCAAAAACAACTCTTGTTTTATTCACATATATACGAAATTCCACATAATAAACCAAAACAAACAAAACAATAATCCAAAATTTCACATCGATGTTACTCCTAATTCTGCTACGTATAAAATTCTGCAATTCATGAAATTGGTAATATTGCAGTTTCTTTCAAACAATGAGTTCTATATTTACTTCATTAGAAAACAAACAAATATTGCAACTTTCAAATATAATCTTAGCTCATCGTAGAAGCAACACTTGAATGTCACACGTGAGTGTCAAAAGCTGATGACCCAAATAAAAGTCCAAGGCATATTATGTTAAGAAGTGGCAATACCATCCATCCATTTTATGGCCAAGTCAAGCCAAATCTTAACGTTCAATGGTCTAAAATTTCCGGGCCCAAAATTAATGTTCTCTCTCAAGGGATGAACTCATTCACAAATCTTAAAACACAGTTCACGGAAACTAAGCCGAAGTAAGCCAACTACATAACTAGAAATATATTAAATAATCTGAATATGAATAAACCGAAACAAATCTCTACAATATCTCATTTTCAGTATCATCAAAAGGAGATTCAAACTTGAATAAAAAAGGAGCAGTACTTGGAAGCCCCATTGAACTGGCATTATATCATTTGCATGAAAAGATGCCATGTCTTTATTTCACGAAATCAAAAAAAGTCACACTGTCGCATATCTACTCAGAAGATAAAGAGAAACAGAATAACCTGACAAAAACAGGTTGCCACATTTTTATTAATAAGAGGTACAGACAACAAATGTATCAGTGATGGGTGTCAACATTTTGTCCACCCTCAGCCTTCCGAGCAGCTGCTCGAATCTGGCGCTGTTCCTCCTTGTATATCCGATTTCTTCGATGAAACTGCAAATCAGCTTAATCTTTTAAATCAACTTCGACACTACATCACAACCAGAACCAAAAAAACACGTATAAGTCTGTTAGACACCCATATGTAAATACTTAGATGGCTGCTAATTCTTAGAACAAAGTTCTCAACAATACTTTCAATTAGTATGAAAACATTAGAACTCAGATCTTGGAAAAGGATACACATAGGTTCAACTAAACTATTTATAAAGGCTTCCAAAGCAAGAAAGTGGATAAAATGAGTGGTTGTGCCCTTATATCAGGTTAAAATTGTTCTCTATAACTCCCCTGATACAACTAGCTTTTGGGAGTATCTTCTCTAGTTTCATGTTCCATATAATAACCACATTTGTGCATCAACTCGGTACTTCAAAAGACCTACCTATAAAGAGTATCAGACTAAGATTATTGGCTCAAAGAAGTTAATTACAGATTATGCATTGCCATGTAGCCAAAACTTGTCAATAGGATGTTATTGCCAAGATCCAACAATAGCTACAAGGCCATCCAAATGTCCGAAAAATGCCTTGCGCACTCCTGACACCCAGATAACTGAAATGAGATATAGCAACACTTGCAAAAACCATATAACAACAAATTTGCATTGAACAAAGTAAATAAAAAAGCCATCAAAACGATAATATTTTGATTACTATAATGAAAACTTCACCACAAAGTTTAACATTGGAAATGCAAGTGCACATACAAGGATAGAACACGCAGCGATATGTGAAAATGGAAATTTCCTTCACAGGAAATTGCAAGGACACAAGAAAATAAAAGCCAAGGGATATATTATCATTTTGACTTCAAATATCAATAAAGTAACACCTCTGTTACGTAATTTGATCAACCCCATTATCACAGAAATAGAATTAATATTTATGAGAAATAGTAATTCAAACAGAATGTCTGAGCACAATTCCACCCCATCATAGATATCATCCAAACAAGTAAAAACACCCAAGCTAGCACGGATACTTCTGAACCCTAACATTTCCAGTTTCCCTCTCGGAAACTTGAAATCACGTTATATTTGGCATTGTCCAGAGTCCGGAAACGTTCCATCGCCGTTTCCTTCCCCATTTCCATGCTACCTAGAAAACATCATATTGGAGGATGAAACTTACTAACACAAAAAAATTTTTAGCCTATCACAAGCTATCCATTATAATAAGTGTTGACTGTTAAACATATATCAAAACAACATATAATGATAAGAGACAAAAAGAGGCGGAAGATTGGTTACATTAGTCAGTAATACACTAATGTACAAGGTAAGCATTCAAAACAGATAAGAGAGAACAAAACTATTTTTGTTTACTGCATACCTAGCCTAATTTTCTTAACTATTTTTGTTTACTGCATACCTAGCCTAATTTTCAAATTAAGATTACAAATAAATTAATTTTAAACTACTGCTTTGATATATTAAAAATCTTTTCCCATAAACAGTAACTATTTAACAATTCAAAACAACCTACAGTCTATGGCATGAAATCCTGGAGAATATTGTCAGACCTTAGGCCTTTTTCCCTGACCGGACAACATAATTAGAAATTTCAAATCTTTACTCGGAAACTCCTGTGCGCTTGAGGTTATATATCCCTTAAGAGATGAGAGCAATGTGACTAGAGTAGATAATTAGGGGACTGGGGTAAAATATAAACCTTAGCAAAACAAGAGATCTAATATGGGTAATATGGTTAAATGGGGTAGTCGAAATTGATCATTGATGATACAGGCAATAAAACTAGGATTTGCCAGAAAATATTCCCATTCTATGAATCACGGAATTGTACCCAGTGACATTTGTTATCATGTATTGAAATATCAAAATAGTTGTTGCATATGTAGCAAAAGTGAAGACGACTCAAGTTTCATAATTCTCCTAAACTAGAATAGGATAGAGAAAATAAGGCATCAGTGTGAAGAACTATAATCCGAGTATTGAAAGCATGAATTCCACAGATAGAAACTGAAACATTATAATAATGCAGAGGACAGGTTACCGACACACGAATCCTATAACATGGTGGTTACAAGTTCAAGATTCTGAGGGGTATAAAAAAACTTGGACTATGGCATTATGATTCGTCTACCTTTGTTGCTCAAGCTATTCGTGTTTTTCCAACAAACCCATGCACGTGCCTAAAAACTAGACAGGGTATGAAGTGTGAGCTTTCCAAACCAAACAACTGTCCTGCAACAAATGAGCACCAAACTAGCAGTGCGTGGCATGAATTTGTATCAAACACCTCTCTTTGTAGATAAGCAATGCTGCTTTTAAACGTTAAAACTAACATCATAATTTATATGGTTGAGCTTAGTGTAGTGTCACAGTGCTAAACTGTGATAGAGAAAAGTTGCTGAAATGATTTATTAAACTAACCAAATTTCCCCAGCATCATCTTCTGTAATTTCACCGTACGCAACATGTTTGTACAATAATATACAGGCAGTGATGATAGTTTCACCACATCGATGCGGAAAGCTTATTAATTTGTGATGTTTAGACATCAATGTTGGGCATAGAGGTCATATGGGATTGGGCAGCACTAAAGTGACAGTAACTCGAGAAAACTAGGGTTTTATAATTGTGGCAATTTCACAGGATCCAAAAATCCAGACCTTAAAAAACGACAACAAAGCAACAATTCGTTGCAATCAACCACCATGTTGCATAACAAGAAGGTAAAGTTGAAATAAGATGGCAGTTTCGACGATAAATCAACAAGGAAAAAATAAATTAAATGGAGGGAATTGAGGAGAGAAAGAGAATAGAGAGAAACCTCTTTAGAGTGGTGGAGACATTCAAGGTAGTCTTCGCGGAGGAGACCGCAATCCTTGGGCTCTCTGCAATGAGACATGCATTCGCTGAAGTCAACCCAGAAATCATAGCATCTTCCTTTGTTTCCTGTGATTCCCCAACCAGACGCCATTTCTCCCTCCGCAACTGATCTGATGCTTTCAATCAATATGCTTCAGATTTGCTGGAACGACGGTTCAACCATGAAAATGGGCTACTACTGTTGGGAATTTTTTTTAAACTCAGCTTGATTTTTTCCCTATATTATTTTAAGGCTTTTTAATGAAGATGTTTGTTTACTGAACAAGCCTAAATTTGATTTGTTTTCTTAAAAATATCTATCGAGGAAAATATATTAATAACACAAAAATAATGCAAGTTTAAAGCATAAAAATGACAAAATCATTTGCAAAATCAAAATGGGTACGATTACCAGCGTTCAAATCTTGTCATTTGCAAATTGCTAGAATGATAAAATCTGCATTAAGCCCGTAACAATTCAACAACAGGTAATACAAATATCACAATGGGAACTTATACTTTCTGATGCAATTACATTATGTTTATACCTAATTCTTATACACCACTTTACCTTTTATAAACCTTATTTATAATGTTAAATACTACTTACTAAATGTTCATTTTAAGATGTAGGTCATGTTGACTTTGTTTTTAACAAAATAGATTATTTTGTCTCTTATCATCGTTGGATTCATGTCATTGATTTAATGGTGATAACAGATAAAGTAATTGTGATTTTGTTTTAATGAAATCTTAATTTAACATTACTATACTTTGAAGGGAATTGTTATAAAAAACATAACCGTGAAGGCGGTATTATCGGTAAAAATTTTCTTGATCTTCTCAAAAACCATTGATGGGGCTTCAAACAATACATATTCATCAAATAAAAACTTACTTGATAGTTTTTTAAGAGACGGATGATATTAAAACTCTCTAATAGAAGCTCTCAAATATTACATGCATGAACTTTTATCGAATCGAAACAGTAGTTAATCGAATGAACGAAGAACAAAAGATAAACTCCAACCATAATTAAATCCCAGAGTAATCATTGTGTTGGCCGAATTCCACACACAATTGCTGTTCACGTTTTGTTATGTATAGTATTATATTGGAATTTTTTTATTTTAATTTTATATTTATCCTAATTAACTAATTAGGTTTAGATTAATTTTAACTATGAATCCTTTTAAATTTGTAGTTTAATAATTAATTTTTTAAATTTAATTACTTAAACAAATTCAAATGTCATCTTTTATAATAATTTACAAATTAATCTTATGGATAAAATTAAAACATTATATTAAATCAAATAAAATGTCATACTGCATATTAATTCAATTACCTTGTATAGCTAATTAATTAATTTAACATGACAACGTTATTGATTAAATTTATTCAATTAAATTATTTAGCATATGAAATTATTTAATTATCAATTAAATAAATATTATATGTAAATACATTTAATTAACTTAATTTTACTTTAACAAATAATACAAAATATATTATATCATACCATTAACAAAATTACTTGGAGTTATATAGATTATTCAATTACATTGGCTAGACATGTGTAACACCCCCTGATCGAGAGTGTCACGGTAATAGTAACTATCAGTAACTTATCAATTCACATTAATACTTAAACAAATTTTATTTTCGATATTCATATGCGAAAACTCCAAATATTATCAAAATATAATTCTCACTCCTCACACTAACTAGTACATGCCATTATTTTATAATCCAAAATGTTACATAAAATTTTTAATCCACCTTTAGTCTTTTCCTTTTTGTGCTCTTCAAGTTGATCCACTTATATCCCTTCGGTGCACACTATCTACAGAGCTTTTGAATCTACGTGTAGAAAACAACTACACGCTAAGCAATTTGCTTAGTGGTGTACACTAATTTCAACTCAAAAATGCTATCAAATAAAATACGTATATAACTTTATAAAATAAAGAGTATAAAAATAAAGATATAAATATAAAGCTAAACTAATAATATAAATCTCAATTAGCTATAATAACAATTATATCAAAATTGTTCAAACTTAGAATCATATGTTTGCCCAAAGTAAAAGAGGAAGTGAATAACGGTAGAGGGTATGGGGGCGGACAAGCCTGAAGCCGAAACTTCCATATCAATTCTTCACAATATCAATATATTAACATTTATCGGACAAGCCCGAAGTCGAAGCCTCCATATCAATAACAATATAATCAATATCACAATATCGGTCAAGCCCGGAGACAAAACTCCATTTGTTTGTACAGTACTGTACCCTCCTTTATTGATGCCAATCTACCCGGACTCATTTTCAACTCGTTTACTAAGGGCAATAAAAATATAAAATTCTTATAATTTTAGTATGATATAATAAATATAATTCAACACAAAATCATGTATTAAGGGTCTCAAATCTTTAAATTTTCAATCCTTAAATATCAATAAACACAATAAAATTTTCATTCATGTTTTTCAGAAATTTCCACATTTCGTGACCTGACTTCCCCTGCATTTTTCTCGATTAAAACATCTTCAAATCGAAGAAGTTAATTCTTAAAATATCTAGCCATATGTCTCAACTTTTCAATGCCATAAGAATCACAGAAATCCATTCAGTATAGCTCAAGTTATACTCAAAACACTGAACAGTGTGCAAACTGAAAAACTCCCAAAAACAGATTTCATGATTTCACTTCAAACGAAAATTTCATGTAGAAGAAAGCCGAATCTCACAAAAGTTCCTTCTAAACATATGAAATTCAGTTTCTTCTAATATCAATAGATCAAGAATCACTAAAATCAGAGTAGTATAAAAAACATCAAAACAAAAACAGAGGTACAATTTGGAAAATTTTCAGCAAAACCGAAAATTTGAAATTAGTGTACACAAATCTCTTTTAAGCTCTTCAATGGGTTTCTTCCACCTCTTTCCCTCTTCCACTATTAGTATAAGTTTCCTCTACAAAAACCAAATTTTTCACTATCAAAATACTACTAGAATAAGCCTTATAATACCTTAAATATGCTTAATCTATCATGATCTATACTAATGAAACCTTAATTTCACTTACCCCCAATTCGGTTTACTATTCATCAAGAAATTGGAATCTAAAATTCTCTTCTCCTAGCCTTGATTCACTAAAATTGATGATGATCGATGACTTAAGAATCGATTTCTAACAAGAATTCGAAATTGAAATGAAGAAATCAGAGTTTTTGATGTTAGAATAATTTTATAAGGAAAAAGGGTGAAAGGGAGAAGAGGTATGAAAAAATGAGGATGATAATACATGGGAGAAAGAAGAAGTGATAATATAAATATAAAACTATTTGATGTGAAATTTTTATTTTACCCTCAATTCAATTATATTATATACTTATCACATTTTCTCGGTTAAACCATCTTATAATCTCATAATTTAATTCGGTAAAAGAATAACATGCACATATAATTATAAGCTCTCATGATAGCTTATATATTCTCTCTTGTATGAATTATAATTATAGAAATTTTTCGGTCTCAAGTTGCATAGTTTCGGGTCAAAGTTTAACTAGTGATCAAACTTCATTCCGTTTGATTATTACTGAACTTTAATTTTTTCTTATCATTCCTTTAATATTGTAACAATATACCGATATCAAAATTTAGAAATTTTGGGGTGTTAGAATTCTCCCCCACTTAAGAATTTTCATCTTGAAAATTACCTGAATTAAATAGTTGAGGATGTTGAACTCTCATTGTTTCTTCCGGTTCCTAAGTTGCTTCCTCAGTCTTATGATTTTTCTATAAAACTTTCACTAATGGAATGGACTTGTTTCTCAATGTTTTAACTTCCCTTGCCAAGATTTGAATTGGGTTTTCTTTATACATCAAGTCAGGTTCTATCTCGATGGCGTCAGGAGATAATATATGTGACGGGTCTGACATATACCTCCTTAACATTGACGCGTGGAACACATTATGAATCTTGTCAAGTGTAGGTGGTAATGTTAGTCAATATGCCACTAATCCAACTCTCTCTATAACTTCATATGGACCAATGAATCTAGGAGTAAGCTTTCCCCTTTTTCTAAATCGTAGAACTTTCTTCCAAGATGATACTTTGAGAAATACTTTATCTCTAACTTCATATGTTTTGTTTAAATCAGCATACGTCTTTTGTCTGTCAAACGCAACTTTCAATCTTTCTTGAATAAGTTTCACTTTTTCCTTTGTCTCCTCAATCAAATCCACACCCACGATCTTGTTTTCTCTAAGCTTGGTCCAACATAATGGAGTTCTACATTTTTATCCGTGCAGTGCTTCATATGGTGCCATTTTAATGCTTGACTAGTAACTGTTGTTATATGCAAATTCCATAAGAGGTAAGTACTTTTCCCAACTTCCTTCAAACTCAATGATGCAACTTCTCATCATATCTTCCAACACTCGAATAACTCTTTCAGATTGTCCATCAGTTTGAGGATGAAATGTAGTACTAAAATTCAGTTTAGTACTCAAGGCTTCTTATAACTTCTTCCAAAACCTCGAAGTGAATCTTGGATCCCGATTAGAAATGATTGATAGCGGAACACCATGTAATTGTACTATCTCCTCTATGTAAATATGAGCTAGCTTATCTAGAAAATAATCCATTTTTACTAGAAGAAAGTGTGCTGACTTTGTTAATCTATCAACAACAACCCATACTTCATCATGTTTCTTCTGAGTAAGAGGCAAAGATGTCAAGAAATCCATTGTAATCCTTTCCCATTTCCATTTTGGAATTGCTATTGGTTGTAACAATCCAGATGGAACTTGATGTTAAGCTTTTACTTGTTGATAATTCAAACATTGGCTAACATAATTGGTAATATCCTTCTTCATTCCTCTCCACCAATAATGCCTCTTTAAGACTTGATACATTTTGTTTGTTCTTGGTTGCATCGTATAAGGACTGTTGTGTGCCTCAGTTAAGATCTTTCATTTTAACTCCACATT
>CATIWQ010002728.1:0-25717 GCA_949673415.1 Euphorbia schlechtendalii
AAATTGACATTGTTTTTCTCTTATAAATAAGCTAGGAAAACTCCTGTTAAAAGCCCGGAATTAAAAGGCAAGCACAGAAACTTTTAAAAAATTGCAATTAGGTCCCTAAAATCGGAAAATCGCAAAATTGAAGGCCTAAACGATGTTTTTTGGCCGGAAAGCGACGGAGTTCCCAGCTTAAGCTGTGATTTTGGATCGTTGGCCCGTTTCCGATGAGAAAACATATAAAAAACTCCAAAATCTAACAACCCCTAAATCTCAAAAAACGCCTACAATATGCATAAAACCGAAAATGCATAGAACAATGGCCAAAATTGATGAATCAAAAATGAAAATATGGATTTTCAGTTTGGTTCTATGGATTTTCGGTTTTTTTATCCAAAAACCGAAAACCGAACCGAACCGAAAATATGGAAAATGCATGAACCGAAAACCAAACCGAATGAATTCGGTTCGGTTTCGGTTCAGGTAGGTTCGGTTTCTCGGTTCGGTTCGGTTTTAAAATATTTTGCTCTCCCCTGGTCACGTTGATTAAATAGCAGTCAAACTTGCGGAGTTACCAAACAAGTCAAGCTCAGCTCATTCCAAGTCAATTAGCTGGAGCATGAAGCCCAGTCAGTCAAGTTCAAGTAGGAATTACTCAGCTGGCTCAGTCATTCAAAGTAGGAGCAAAAACCATAACCAAATAAAACTCTGAATTTACCTTTGCACACAACTGCAGTCGATTGTCTTGTTTAACCATCTCCATGAGTGCTGTCTCCAACTCTTCAGCTCTATAAAAGGGCAGTATCCGATACCAAAAATATATTTTCAGTGTATTCCTAGCTTTTAAACTGGTTCCCAGCACGAATTAGTTAGAGTGTCCCAATGATAACAATAATGTGGTAAAATACTATAAAACACATATCAGCATAGAACTAGGCATGGACCTCTTATGTTATGGTGCGCATAAAGGATAACAGAAAAATCAATACAAGACAGTAAGAGCAACTCAGACAAGGAAGCTAAATACTTCAATGCAGGTTATAGACACACTGATTAGGAAAATAAAAATAAATGGATTCTTACAGCATGGAGTTAACTCCAATGATGAGAACATGACTATTCCACCATGCCCAAAATAAAGCATAACATCCTAAGAATTTGCAGAAGTACGAACCTGAGTATGGCAGATCTTTTTTCCTCTAGCAGCCTGCACAATTCAACCTTCATCCAAACCACCTGCACAAAAACTATAAATTGCTGAAATTTCAAACAAAATTTCTTTCAATACTATTGTATGTATGAATTACAAAATACTTGGAAAGGATCATCCATTATAACAGTATAAGTTAAACCAAGTCATTTTAAGTAATCATTATGCGGCATAGACGTTTTATGGTCAAAATTAATTATACTGTAGTGCTTATCACAACGCAAGCCAAATAAAATTTTCTAATTGGCTTCAGAACATAATATTCAAATGATGTTAGAATTCATTATTATGTTATTAAACTAAGCAACAATGCTGCTTCCACAAAAATTAAAAAACTCTTAGCAACAAAGGAGTTTGCCCCGTGAAGAGTTGTTTCAGATCCATGATATGTGATAACTAGAAAACCCCCATAAAGGCTGGTTCAGAATTTCTGAGCATTAAAGTAGCAGAACACAAATACACAGATATAATAATCTAGAGAAGGAAAAGAAAAAGAAACCTGTTCTTGAAGATCTGGTAGCGTATCACCTTCAGCACCTAGGCCATCAAGCAAGGCATCCAGATTAGAAAATCTAGAGTTCTCAACTGAATTTTCTTTGTCTTCTGTAGGATCATGCTTGAAACTGCATAGTTTAGATGCAAGCCCTTTTGAATCCTTCCAAATTTTACCACTCTTTCTTTCCTCAACTACGACTTCCACAGATGGTCTATGCTTTCTTCTCAACTCTTCTAATCTAGCATCATTTACAGCTGAAAAACCCATGCAAGCAGTAAAAACAAGTTGGCTGCTATCAAATGTTGACCCAGTAAGGGATTGCAACAATGTAATTGCATCTGCGGCATCTTTAGTTGTCATTAATGCAGGACCTGGACACGTTGATCAATTACAAATTACCCAAAAGAAATTGAACATAAAAAATATTAAAAACAATAATACTTCATTATAAACATAAATCAATACCATATAATTCCATTAAAGCAAGTGCAGTTCTAAACAGCATTACTCGATTTCCTTCAAAAAGAAGAACATCCCAAACTCGGAGGACTGAAGATAAAGAAACTAACAGGTTAGAAATCAATTTTGAAATAAAAAACAACAGAACATATAATCAACCACAGAAAATCAATTTGACATTACTGACATACAAAGCCAGTAAGCTTACCGCTTTCCCAAGGAAGCATGTTCACAAAGATGGAAAGGAACCAAGGTCCAGAGACCCATGCAACCTGTACTCCCAAGTAGTCCAGATGATTAACTGCACCAAAGGCATCAAATAGATTAAAAAATTCCAAAGAGAAGAAAACAGAAAATACAATAATGGGAAGTTCTGAGCATAGACAAACCCAATTTGGGAAATCTTTCTCGCATCAACTCATCGAAAGCAAGTTGGTCCACCTAATGATAAAATACTGGTTTGATTAGAATCAAACAACTAAAATTCTCTGTTCTCTACATAGTAGTTTCTCCATCATATAATAAACACCAACATCGGCATATATGTAAAAAACAAAACAAGTGATTTATGACAATGGATGACAGGCACCTGAGATTCTATCATTTCTTCCGTGTAGTAGCCATCAAAATAGTCATCAATAATGCCCACAAATGTCCTGGAAATAGAACAAGACAAGCCAGATCCATTAAGCTCCTCTATATGGTGCAGGCATTACAATACATAAAAATGCTATATACGTATGTGTAGTATAAATATACGATAACATGATACTTCAATACATTTTTAAACTACATGTGAATTAAAGATTAAAAATCTTACATTGCCAGGAAAGATAAAGCCCACCTCCAATGAGAGATATAACTTTTCTACAGTGCCTTAATATTTTTTCTTTTTTGGTTTTGCAAAAATAGTAAAGAAAGAGATAGGCTTCTCAAACATACCAAAAGGCATTTTCCTCAGGCATTAGAAGTAGCAACAGTCCAGCAAAGAAATTCATAGCCTGCATTTATTTCAAGAACAAAGTAAAAAGCCAAGTGGAGAAAACGCAATCCCTTTATGTCTATAGAATATAACCCAACATACCCAGTAACCAAAACTCCAGTCATGGGAACAATATCGTTTGAAAAAAAAAGATACCATATTATTCAACCTTGCAAGATCATTCTCTTTATTTCAAAGTTAGTTTCATATCTACACTAGAGGGTTCAAATCATGGTCAACAGACATTAATTTGGATCTAATCTTGAATCATGTTAGAACCTTAATGATAATATGATCTTAAATAAATAATGGGAGAATGTGAGAATCACTTCCTAACATTAATCTCCTTCGATACTTGATTCTGTCATCATGCATTTTCTTATCTTGCTTTCTCAATTATTTTTTGTCTCACATGCAAATGATGAGAGGCTGAGAGTCGTAAAGAAAATGACGCTAGCGCTCACAGCAAATTAGCGGACATTAAAAATCAGAGATCAAAGGAGGGCATGGGGGAGAGATGGAGAGTTTCAAGAAGAAGACTTTTTCCTCTTCTTTAAGGGTGAAACTGATATTGTTGAAAAGACTTCAGTTATACCTATACTCAGATAACAATGGCTACCCAAATTCTTCTCCAACAGAAAAAAAATGAAAGAAATAAAATAAAAAATTAGTTTCTTGCGAGTTAAATGCAAATACAAAGATTAAGCAAGGAATCACCTACCTGACAATAACCAACGGAAGGATTATGCCGTGCATATGCTAAAAGTATACGCCTCAAAGAATCTCTTCCATGTTCATCTAAAGCAGGATGACCTGGGAAAGTTCGTGGTATATCCTGCAATTTATACATAAAATCATTCTCAAGTCAAGAGAAACAGTGATTGCAATGCAAAGCAAAAGAAGTAGCACCTACAAATTAAAAGATTGAATGATAAAGTCCTAGGCGCATGCATCTAACGACCTTCTCAATCTGCCTTTTCCAATTCCTGTGAGCACCAGCTGAGTTGGAATTGTCCTGGTTTTTTTCAGCATTGAATTCTTCAGCCACCAACTCCTCATAATATCTCTCCACATGACGTGCCTTTACACCAACAAAAGCTTGCCATACCTACAGTATAGGATGATATCATAATCACATTTATTAAAAGTGTAACAGCTGAGAGGAAATCCAAGTTTCAGCTTTACCTCTCCTCTAAGATCTTGCGGCACACCTCCACGAACAAGGAACTCAAGTTCTTCTTTCCAAGCATATAGAGTCTCATCATAAGAAGGTATTTCTTCTGTGGTCTTTTCATTTAAAGCATCATTAACAAGGATAGCTGGCTCAATATTCTCCTTGGATTCTCCTCCTAAAATTTCAGCGTCTTTTGTTGACAGAAGATGATCTTTGCTTGCAGTTTTTCCTCTTGTAGTTTTTATGCCCTTGACACGTGAATTCATCATATTCTCGATAGGAAGGAGGGATTGTCTAACCCCATGCCACGATCGAACTTTAGCATCATTTGATTCCTTTAAAATCTGCTCCTTTTTAGGTTTTTTTAAATTCCGCAATCCTTTTTCTGATCCTTCAGAATGCTGAGCCTCTTCAGTTTCTGTAGATTTCAGGTTTTTAAGTTCTCTTGAATGATCTACCTCCTTTTCAGGTTCTTCAAAGTGCTGTACCTCCTTGCCAGGTTCTTCTGGATATTGCAGCTTCTTCTGGTACTCCTCAGCAAATGCATCAGGTTCCACTGGAAGTTGCAGCTCTGACTTGGATTCTAATGAAAATCGCACTTCCACCTCAGGTTCATGCACCTCTGCCTCAGGATTCACAGAAAGTTGCACCTTGATCTCATTCTCAGGTTCTGTTGAAAGCTGCACCTCATTTCTTTGATCGCTTTCTTCTTTTGAACCAGAAAAATCTTTCTTTTCACTTAAATCATTTCCCTCTTGTCCCCTCTCTAAAACGCTTTTGTCTCCCAATTCAGCAGATTCAGCATGCAATTTCTCTCTAGATACCTCCTCAAACAAATAAGATCGATCAGTTTTTGCTTGCTGTTCAAGAAAAAATCTCCATTTTTCTGATCTTTCACCTTCTTCCTCCTGATACCATGAAAATCTTAGTGAGTAACAAAGTACAAGTGAACTGAATTTTCTTTATGCCTAGCATTTGAGTTTACAAAGAAAAATCTATTCTTAAAACTTTTACTGGAACAACAGCAACTGTTCCATTGCCACGGAAAGCCCTCAATGAATTACTGTGTGCTATAGAATTAGAACCCTCTTGTTTTAACAATAAATAAATTGCATTGAATGTATCAATGGCAACCAATATAAAAAATAAACATTATTTGCAGTGCCATAAAATGGTCAAGTTAGACATAGAACAGGAGCATACCTTGTACAAATTTATGTACTCTCTATATCTTTGTATATGTTGAGGTCTCAAAGCAAATCCATAGGCATCTCTAAACACATTGATACCGTATTAGATATGATACATGTAAAAATAATTATGAAAAACAATCCCAATGATCTTTGAGGAAAATGACCCAATATTGAGACAAAAACATAAATACTATTTAGATAACAAATATAAGGAGGAGGAGGAAGAAGAGAAGAAAAGACAGGGAACTGAGCGAAACTTGCCTAAAATCAACCTCCAATGAGCGCCTACTCAACAAGGACAGCAACATACTTCATATAAAATATAATTCTAATGCCCATAGCTCTCTTCCCTATTAGCCCAGATTCACAAATCTATCATCATACTATATAATACGATTAATCTTAATTAGTCCTATCGTTTCCTTATCAAGAGAAAAGATTGATGATATGTTCAATGTTGCATGAAAGAAACAACTAACCACAACGGATTTCAGGCAAAACAAAATTTGGAATTTAAAAAAGCGAGGTTTTTGCATCAAAAGGAAACGAGAGAAAGAACTCTTCAAAGAAATAAGAGGAAGTTTAGGAAAAAGTGCCGCGTGGGGGAAAACAGGAGTTCGAAAACGTGGGAGTGAACAGGGTATGTAAGTAGAAAATACCTTCGGAATTCGACATTGGGGAGGGGATTGGATCTGTTATCCGTCATAATCGATCAACAAACTAGGACTGAGGAGGAAGAATTGGCGCGATTTCAGAAGATCCTTGAATCGAGGAAACGGAATTGATGCTGTGTTGAATTGGGGTTTAGAAGAGAAAACGGTGCACGTGAAAGTGGGTCATAATAGCCGTTAATGAATGTTGGGTTTGAGATTGAATACATTGGAATAGCCCCGCCTAGGCTCGCTTTTGGCACGTGCCGGTCAGACTTTATCTGCGTATCCAAATTTTTCCCCTAGTTGGTACATTGACATTAATGATATAGAAAAGTATTTATACTTTTGAGATATTTTATTAAACAAACAAACATTAACTAAGATTTTATTTTATGATGTTGATTTTTACAATAAATTATGTTTTATTTAAATATTATTATTTTAAGATATTTTATTTAAAATAAATTTTTAAAAAAAATTCAAATTTGATTATTTGTAGTCATAGTTCAACGATCAACAAACAAACGTCTAACAATTTTTAAATATACTGTACAAATGATCACGCTTGATGGGCCTGGTTTTACAAAATTACCACAATAACAACATAACTTCCCGTGCTACAAACAATTCAATGAAAACAAAATCTAATTTGCTCGAATAATTTTGCTGCCAAAACATTGTTGAATAACTTTGTTGTTTTTATTTTGGATACTAAAATAATTTTCACACATTTTTAATGTACTTACAAGACTAAAATTTGATATTTTTCGTTGTTAACATAAATTTTGAATTTTACTAGTAACAATTGTTACACATATTGTACAATTACAATGTAACATCATAATTCTGTTAATTTTTCCACTACAAGGCAAATTTGTCGTCGGGATAAACTTTTTTGTCTATAATCCCTACAAAACTTATAATATTATTTGCAATGTTGTTAAAACCGGAACAAATTGATTGGTTGAACTCGCTCAATCACAATTCTATGATTGATCTAACCGGTTAAACTATGTTAAGTCATCTTTATAGGAAACTGGATTAAAAGGGATCCCTTAAATTAAGAAAATACAAATTATAAGTTGCTTAACGCAGCTTATGATTTCCACGTATTCCAAATGAATATTGAGATTAGTTCAAGGATGGGAGAGTTGACTTCAATGACATTGGGTTTGAAGATTTTGGCACTCGTATCTTCAAATTCTTAGTAGATTGACATTTATTTTGTAAAGGGAACAAAATGAGAATCTTTCGATTCACTCTTCCATAATTCTAGCTTGATCCAATATAGTAATCTTTCAAGTATTTGATCCAATCAGTATTGAAAAATTTGTATTGATAACTCGAGAAAAAATAGAAAAAAAAAATTCTGTTTTAGTAAGCTATTAAGTCAAATCTAATATATCAATGAAGTCGGTATGAGAGCTTTAGCATTCAAAGTCTTTAACGGGTCGAACATATGCATTGTGAAAAATGAAAAAATAGGAAGATAAAGTTGACTTGCCCTTTCACTTACTGCTCAACATCCATGAATTTTGTTAACCAAAGCAAAAGATTAGGTATGGTAAATGTTTACAAAAAATAAGCATAACTATATGTGAAACTAACTCGAACCAGAATATAATATCAAATACAGCAGATGAGTTTTATTTCGATTGTACATGGTGACACATTCGACTACACAGCCATAAACTATAGAGTCGCCATTATATCAAGCATGCGATAGGATTTCTTGGAGAGCCAAAACAAGTTTCATAGGTATCTGAATGGCCAAAAAGTTCATTTCTACAGGAGGATAAAATATTAAATATAATTAGTTCTCCCAAAGTAGCATATATCATGATTCATAGCAAATTGCTGCTGCAATGTCATGTCCATATTGGGATAAAGTTGGTGACTTGCCTGCAAATACTTGTTGAAATTTTCAACAATCTTTACGGGATCTGTTTTGGTCTGTTTGTATGCCCTAATCCTGTTCATCTCCTGCATTCATTTTATCAATACACAAGCATCAAAACCAACAATCGACAACATGCATCCAAACAAGACCCACTGTTCAGTACGAGATACGGAATTTAAGATGCAAATATACCTCAATCCAATATGCAAATTTAGGCCTGCCTGATGTGATGTCATGGTGCTGAGTTTCTTTCAAGGAGACGTGGAATCTTTCCACAAATGGTATATACGCAATATCAACCTGAAACAAATAAGCTCATATCGCAACTTTCGCAATTTAGAGAACAAGCAATCAACACAAGCATTATGAAACACTTTTTAGGCCTGCATTTCACATTAGAATAACAAAGAATCCAACTTTTGTGTGTCTTAACAAGAAGAATAAAATGATGATGTAAGGTAATTACCAAGCTGAACTGGTCACCGAGAAAGAATGGTCCATCGTCAAATTGTTGAAGAGCATGTTCCAAGTAATCAAAAACAAAAGCTAAAAGCAAATAATCAATGCAAGTAAGCATAGTCCTTGAGAACAAAAGAGAAGAAACTGCATCAAAAAACAAAGTAGTTCTAGAACCGACCAGTATCCTTTATTTGATCGCCCTTCATTGAAGCAAACAAAGCTCCGACAAAGATATCACAGTAACCAAACATCTTTTCAGCAAACTCTTTCTTATAAGGATCCTACAGAAATTAATACCTTACAGGTCAATTAAACTTCCTACACAGACACAAAGCAGCTTGTGTGAAAATCTTTATCAGAGTTTTAAAAGTCTTACATTTGGTGAAAGAGACGGCCCTTCAAAGTTGCTATCTACATATTTGATCACATCAATGCTTTCCCCTATGATTTTGCCATTATGTTCCAAAGCAGGTACCTATCGAAACGAAAAAATACTATCAACTAAAATCAATGAACAAGCTGAAATTTAGACTCATTGAATGCCTGTTCAACACCACAATATGAAGGAGAAACTCCAAATTATTTTCATTCCGTCAGATTTGTATCAGTGCCGTATGAGAAAATTAAAGTCCAACAAATGAAAATATAGATAAGAAATAAAACAAACCTTATTTACAGAGTAAACCTTCTCTGGATACCAAGAAGGTCTTTTGTTAAGTTCAAGAGGAACTAGCTTGATTATGTCTTGTAATCCCTAGATTTGTAAAATCACAAATCGGAAAATCATGAACTTGAAAAAAAAAATCTAAACCAAGAAAAGTAGAGAAAGTGACCTTATAATTTCTAGTGATCCACACCCTGTGCGCAAACGCACAACTATAGGATGTATAAAGCCTTCAAATATAAATTAAAACAAATAATTGATTATTTCCAAAAGGATCGAATAGCAATTTAAGACGAAGTTACCAACAGAAGCATGCATCAATTTTGCAAAGAAAAACTCACCGAGTAGTTCCGTCGAAGAGAGGAGGTTGATCGGAGGAGGCATCCAAAGGTGTTGGCAAATTCTGCTCTAGCACGCTCTTGTCCAACCTAAAAGAGCAGATCAAGTGCGAGAGATGAACATGATTATACAGAATTTGGAAGATTATAAGAAGACCAAAAAAGGAATGGAGACTCATACGCGGTGGCAGCCATTGATAGTTAATTAGTGTAATGAAATTGCGAGTCAATGCGAAATCATATATACATGAACGAGGCATTATATAATAAAATAAACCCGCGTAATGTCGTAGTTGTTATTACTTTAATATCGCTTGTTGGATTTGTTCAAATCAAACCAAGGATTTTCCATAGATATTTGGACATATTATCCGTCTCACTGTCATATCTTTTAAAAGCTAATTTGTCAAAGTAATCATGAAGCATTATCTAATGTGCAAGGATTTTGAAAATAGCATGTCAGTAACATGGTTGGCGACGCGTTATCGATCATTGATAGGTAACTTGTGTATTGGAGCATGCATGAAAACAGAGGATATGCAAGATTAAGGCCTACAACAGACTAAAACAGATCCCATGGAGCTTGTTATAACTTACATGAACCATTTTCTGGTATGAAAGCCATCAATGTGATTACCAATATGAACAATATATTGCAGAATTTTGAAATGGTTCATACTATTAGTTGGTTTGGGTGAACAAATAAATATTCAATATAGATTTGATACTGCAGGTACAATCTTCTAAATGATCTTCTTGGCCGTTCAGATACAAAGAATTTCGTGTTTACAAGAGAATTTAAGCATGATAAAAAGCCATTTCTGTAGTTTATGGACGAATTGTTGAATGTGTCGAAGTGTAAAAAATGAAAAATAAAGAACTCACAAGTATAGTAATGGTAATAAATCAATTAGGATGGAACTTAGAAGGGCAATTTTGGCCTGTTATTTCCCTTTTGTTGTTTCCATATTTGGGACCTGATACTATCCATTCCTATCCATCACATTCGAGTTGATAGCTTTGTTTGGTTACTATGATTAACTCATTGACTTTCTCTCTTAAACAATATAAAACGTTTTCAAGCTGATGTTTTCAAGAGAACATGTCTCTACAATATACTAGTAACAATAGTAGTAATTAGAGCGCACCAAATTGCTTTCACACAACTCCATATGGCTTATAAAATGGAATCAAATGTTCACATTGATTTATGAAGGTATATATTACAAGAATATGAGAGAAATTACCTACACGTGAGTTTTATTTTTGATGTCACACATATAACTATTTATTGATTCAAAAACTAGGAAACGAGGATATTATTCAAGAAAAGATGCATTTATTTAAGCACACATTCTCTCTCACACGCGTCATAAGTTCCACAGGTATTCTGTACAGCCAGTAAGATCATTGTTGACCCTGCACGTTTTCAAGCAGTACGATATTAGGTAATTGAGTTCTATGAACCAACATTACCATGTTGGTACTGGAATCATGTTTAGTGGCTTACCAGAAATAGCTTCTTGTAATAAGCAACAAGCTCTATTGGATCTGTTTTGGTCTGCCTGTATGCCAGAATCTTGTTGATCTCCTGCATGCATTTTATCAATACAAACATTACAAAATCACAACCACGATAATGGTTCACGCGTACCCATTAGAATGGCTGCTAATCATAATTTTTAAGATCATAACTAATAAGAAGATTATATAAAACTCGTCCAACAGTGGATTATTGGCTGTTCTGTGTTCTTAGTAGATGAAAGCAACAAACTGCATTCAAATTGAATAGAAAAGGTAGCAAGTGCAACGCACCAGATATGGTTACTCCAATCCAGAGTAGATAAGGGAAAGCTTAAAAATACCGGAAGCAGTGTCAAGTTATTGATAGGTTACCTCAATCCATGTTGCAAGTCTAGATCTGCCAGATGTGATGTCATAGTTAAAAACTTCTGAGAAGAAGATTTGCAACCTTTCAACAAATGGTATGTAAGCTATATCTGCCTGAAAATATGTATCGCAAATACAAATATGAGCAAGTAAATAGTAATATATTACATGCGTTATGCCTATTGTTTTAGTCTGCTATGCATTCTCAATTGCAGAACAAAGAATCTGAATTTTTGTGTTAATACTTAATACCAGAAAAAGAATCAAAAGTAAAGTTAAGAAAGGCTACTCACCGAACTGAACTGGGCGCCAACCAAGAATGGCCCATCATCAAACTTGTTGAGAGCATTTTCCAAGTAATCAAAAGCAGGACCTGATGCCAAGTTACTAATAAGTTCAGTGAATACGCAGAAAGGAAAGAACTATCCATACAACAACAAAATCTTGCAGAAACTGACCAACTGCTTTCACTGGATCTGCTTCCTTCAGCGAACCATACAAAGTTCCAACAAACTTATCAGTGTAGGCAAACAACTCCTCTATGAACTCCTTCTTAGCAGGATCCTGAAGTAATTGGTAGCATACATAAGTTCAATCAAACTCCTTACGCAGATCTCAATTAGCTTTTATAGATAGTAAGCAAGTCTTACATCGGGAAGAAGAGAGGGCCCTTCAAAGTTGCTATCAATATACTTGATCAAATCAAGACTCTCCCCGATGATTTTGCCATTATGTTCCAAAGCAGGCACCTATAGAGAACAAAATCCATGATGAACCAAGAAACTAGGGCACAATTTTAAAAGCCTTGCAGTATAATCAAGCCTTTTCATCAACACATAGAGAATCATTTTATGAAATTCAAGTAAAGAAAACAGACCTTATTGGCAGAGTATACTTTTTCTCCATACCAAGCTGGTCTATTTTGAAGGTTGAGAGAAACTAGCTTGATCGTGTCTTGTAGTCCCTAAACACATAAAAAATAGATCAATTAACAGATCTATTCTTTTTTGTAAATTCAATTTTTTATTTCAAAACAAATGAGGGAAGAAAGCAACCTTGTAGTTCCTGGTGATCCACGCTCTCTGTGCAAATGGACATATATAGGATACATACAGCCTTCAATTAGGGAAAACAAAGTGTAAGTAAACTAATTCTCAATTCTAAATAATCAATCAAATCAACAAAAAAGCAATAACAGATGTAAACGAAAAAGTATCAAACAGAATTAAGCAACGAAATAGTGACCTAATGGTTCCATCGAAGACAGGAAGCTGTTCAGCGGTGGCATCTAAAGCCGGGGGCAAGTCCTCTTGAAAGCTCTTGTCAAAACTTCAAAAACGTTCATAAACAAGGGAAGAGAATCAGAGATCGGAACAGAGAAATAAAATCGACGTGATGAAAAAGAAGAAACAGAAATGGAGAATCTTACGTAGCCATTGTTGATGCGATTTAGTTGATCAGAGAAATCGTTTAATAAAAAACAGTGATCCGATAGTCAAATTGCGAGCTACTTGTAGAAAGGGGAGTTGGTTTATATAAAAGGTGGCAGAGCGAGTGATGTTTGCAGTGACGAACGAGGTGGAAAAGTGGAACGAGTGATTCAATTATTAAATATGCTATTAAAGTATTAATAACCTAATTTAGTCGTGCTAATGCTTATACTAATCTAGAAATCTTGACTATAGTACTCGTTGACCAACCCATGATTAAATGCTATAACCTAATGTAAGTAGACACAATTCCAGGTAAAGACAGAACACTGTACGATATATATTTAACAAATTAGCCATCATCTACTTTTAAAGACCAGAAAACTTTTTGTAGGTCGTGTTTGGTAGAAATAGAATTGGAGAGGATATGGATACTTTCTGAAAATTTAGGCCCATACTTCGAGTACTTGAGTGATTGATCGGAATTTTTCAACATGAAATAATGATCATTTTTAAAAGTTATGTCATATGTATCAATAAATTCGTGACACATTTCGAAATCAGTATATTATTCCTTTCCTATCCTGTTTTTGTTTAATCAATTTTTTAGTCGGTAATGTGGTATTTCACAATACATGTATCATAACAAAATAATAACACTTCTTTGGTTGTAAAATTATTTTTTATAGTATAATATTCATGGTTTCAAAACCATGGAAAATGTTACGGTAAAACCTAAAGTTTAGATGAATAATTTTAAGCATTGCACATTACCCGTCGGTCAATTCAATAAAATCATGACAAATATTATTGAAAACAATAAAAAATTGCATGTGTAATATTATGACAAATAATATTACGAACAATAAAATTTGCATGTGTAGCTATTTATTATTTTTTTGAAACAATAGCTATTTTTTATTTAAATATCATTTTATACCATAAACTTTAAAATATAAATTCCAAGTGACTACCTATAAATCATGTATACTAATTTATATCATGCATTATAAATTTACTAATTTGTTACATATGGATGGCATGGAGTGTCAAGTAATTTTCTCCCGGCATGACACAATGAAAATGGAAAATTTCCATCATGAACTTCTTTGCTGGGTATAAATGGAGATAAATTTATTAAATAGAGATTTTCTAGGAATGCTTTTTTCCCACCATGCGACAAAACATTCACCCTGGGATTGACATTGACAATGGATTTTATTTTTAAATATTAAAATTAATTTGGGTTTGGTAAACTATATCTAAATATAGCTAGTTTATGATGAAAAAAGAATGAATATTGAATATAATTTCAAAAAATAAAATTGCTTTCAAATATAACAACTTAAACCTAATTTACCTGAAAAATCGAAACCACACGAGTAAAACTTTCATGAATATATTTTTGTTGCTAAATTTAGTCTTGTTCAATAAAATTCATATCAAATACAAAATAATTCTTCAAACAAACTCGTAAATGTAAATGGTGTCATGTGTGATTAGTATAATAAGATATTTCTTTAAAATTTGTACAAGTAATTTATATATTTTATAATGTCATATTTTCGTCAAGATTGACATGAACGCAGTTTTAGTATTGCTGGCAGCTTGCATGTTGATCAGAGTTTTTTATAACGTTGTTGATCAAAGCTAATTTGGCAAATACTCATGAAGACATGATTCATACTAGGGGTGGAAGGACGAATCTGGTCCTGATATTCCCCTTTTTGTTCTATCCAACTCCGCCGTATAAAATGGAATTTATGTTCACATTATTATTCTACGAACATATATCTTGAACAAGAATACTAGTTAAAGAAAATATATTACTACTGGTGTGTTCAATCTTCGATATCTCACATACGAATATATATTGATTCAAAAACTAGGAAGCGAGCATTTAATTCAAGCATACATGCATTTATTCAAGCACACATTCTCTCATACACCCGCCGTAACTCGTAAGTTCCACGGGTATTTGTGCAAGTCGCAAACATCATTGCTAACCCTGCACGTTTTCAAGCAGTGAGATATTAGGTAATTCAACGAACCAACAATGCCATTGTCATGTTGATACTGGGATCATGTATGGTGGCTCACCTGAAACCGCTTCTTGTAAAAAGGAACAAGCATTTTTGGATCTGTTTTGGTCTGCTTGTATGCCTAGATCTTGTTTATCTCCTGCATGCATTTATGATTTATCACTACAAAAGTCACAAATTAACAATCGAAAATGTGTGCTCAACCACGATAATGGTTCACAGGTACTTGACAAGTTTAGCTCAAATGTTCAGTTTCTAACAGCAAATGACTGATCACAAGGTCTAAGAGGGAAAGCTAAAATACCGAAAGCAGGTATAGTTTATTTAATTTAGAGTAGATAGGGGAAAGCAAAAATACCGAAAGCAGAGCTAAGTTATACATAGGTGGAGCAGAGGTTACCTCAATCCAAGCTGCAAGTATAGGTCTGCCCGATGCGATGTCATAGTTATAAAAATCTAAGAAGAAATTTGCAACCTTTCAACGAATGATATGCAAGCTATATTTGTCTGAAAATATTTATCACGAGTCACAAAAATGAGCAATATAGTACATGCGATACTACAATTGTTTTAGCCTGCCATGCATTCTCAATGGCAGAACAAAGAATCTGAAGTTTTGTGTTAGTACCAGAAACAGAATCAAAAGCAAAATTAAAAAAGGCTACTCACCGAGCACCAAGCAAGAATGGCCCCAGTATTATTCAGGAGATTAACAAGATTCAGGCATACAAGCAGACCAAAACAGATCCAAAAAGCTTGTTCCTTTTTACAAAAAGAGGTTCCAAGTAGGCCACCATACATGATCCCAATATCAACATGGCATTGTTGATTCACTGAATTACCTGACATCTCACTGCTTGAAAATGTGCAGGGTCAGCAATGATCTTTGGGACTTGGACAAATACCGGTGCACTTACTACGGCCGTACAAGTGGATTGTGCTTAAATAAATGCATTTTTGCTTGAATAAAATGCTTACTTCCTAGTTTATTTTAATAGAGGTTTATGTGTGATATCCAAAATAAAACTCAGTAGTTATGTATTTTCCTTTTATATTCTTAAGATCATATATCAGATGAGAACAATTACTTCCATTTTGTACTCCATGTTAACATGTTTAAAATCAATTTGGCCCTTGAAGAAACCGTGGCCGCTTGATGGTTAATAATTTTTTTAGTTTGATGTTAATATTTAACCGAATAAAAGAAATATCCTTAGAGTAATAATAAAATTGTCTTCGTTTGACCAATAGATCACGGGTTCGAGCCTCGAAATTAAATCATTAACATGTTATTCAAGGTGTACTGCCCATACGAATGTAAGATGCTTAGTACACTGGTCGTACCATTTTACAGAATATTTATTTACATTCTTATAATAAAATATAGTTATACATTAAGACCCACAAAAAAATAATTCTGGATTCATCATTGTCAATCATGTAGACATTATTAATACTAGGAGCAAAGAATATAGTTTGCTCAATTTTATTATCAATGATAAGTCTTGGATATTACCCGTAATTTTCATCAAAAAAAATCTTGAATAGTAAGTAAGCATGTTCGAGTAATGTTTGTCCGTCCATCAAGGATTTTATTCTTATTGTAATAACTTAAGGTACATTCTATGAGGATTTTATAAAAAAAGTCTCAATTATTTTATCTCAAAATTAATCTGATAATGATAAGATGCAAAGTAAGATTTGTTTTGTTAAAAACAAATCATCATAACTTACACTATAACTTGTATGTATATTACTCCAAATTGAATCAGCAATACACTAAACCACTTACTTTAAAGTGAATACATGTTAAACTAGTTTATGAGACTTACTGTCACATAACTAATTAAGTTTATTGTTAAATATTCAATAAATAAAAAAATTAATTACTAATTTTCATACAAAATCTACAATCTAACGAACATATAATAATTAGTACAAGTGAATTTCTTTTTAAAGTAGGTAAATGATAGAGCAATTTATGCGTAAAATACTTGCTTATTTAGTACAAGTATTTATTTCCTTTTTATGTAAGTAAATAATAAGCATATAAGCGTACAAAATCAAAGCTAGGGTTAATGGTAACAAACAAATTCCCTAATTAGTTAGCATACACATTCCCTAATTAGTTAAAATACACATTAGCAACAATCCTTTTAGGGCGAGGATTTCTAATGTTTCAATTGTACATAAATATCGTTGGACTTACTGATTAATTCTACATAAATACTTACAGATTGCATAAGACACTGTTAATTAAAGTAAACCTTTCCTTTCACAGAAATAATGAAAGATCTCTCTCCAGCCTTCTGTTTCATTGATTTTGTAGAGAAAGTTCATAGAGAAGATCCATCTTCATTGCTCTTGCTTCGTAAATTGATTCGATCTCATCAATACACTCATCCATCTAAAATATATGCTCACCACTCTGATCTTTTTGGTTTGGTACCCACCAAGAAGAGAGGATCAATTGGAATCCCCTCCCTAAAGCCTGCCAATTCTATACCTGCTCGTGCAAAGGATCAAGATACGCAAGTGAAAAGAATCAATGGGAAGAGAAAGTTGGAGTTTGGAAAAGAAAAGAAGAATAAGACCAAGAAAATCAAGAGGATTGATACTACTGTTCCTGTTGTATTGAGGGAAAAGATCAAAAGAAAAGGGGGGGCTGAAATAAAGTTAGTGATTGAGAAAGTGTTGACTAAGTCAGATCTTGACAAGGGGCAAAACCGTTTACTAATGCCGCTAATTCAAATCAAGAATTCGTTTCTTGAAGGAGAAGATGAAGAGAAGGTGGAATCGGGCGAGGTTGATGTGAAGTTCATGGAGCCATGTGGAGATGAGGCTGATATGAAGTTGAAGATTTGGAATATGAGTCCGAACAGGAACTACGCTCTTAAAGCAGGCTGGAATAAGGTTACCAAAAGGATGGAGAACCAAGAGTATGGTATATTTGAGAAAGGTAATACTATTAGGATTTGGTCTTATAGAATTCAAGGACAACTGTGGTTCACCATTGAAAAAGTTGCAGATGCCAACAATGGAGACAATTGAGAAATGAATTCAAATCCAAGATTACATTAGGGTTTATGCATCTAACTACTTTTATTAATTGAAATATTTTGGTTGAATTGTTTTAGACAATAAGAAGACAGAGCAGTGAGTTCAGAATTATTGAATAAGCTTACATTCTATGTTTTGTGTATATATATATAGTTGAAAGCACAGAAACTCATGTAAACATTTTTATCAAACAACAGAAAAGTCAGTGGAAGAGAATAAACATTACTACATGAGATTGGTGAGTGAAGATTATGCTATTGCTATTGATCAAGAGGGTGATATGCTGTTTTGGCCATTCATGAGCCTTGTATTTGTTTGTTCTCCTCTTTCTGATCTGAATTCAATCATTGTGCAGTCTTTATGCTATTGAAATAGATATGTCCTAATTCTTAGACGAAAACAAAAGATAGTGTAGTCTGTCCTAGGGGTTCTGCTAATGCCATGAATAAAGCATTTGGGCCTGATCCCAACAGTACCATCCAACCGAAAGCTCTAAAAACCTAGTAAATCACATAATGTCAGTACACCCTTCAGGTAACTTTCAAAAATGTCATTCAAGAAAAACCTCACTGAAACCTGCTATTATTTCTTTGAAGTATAATAAGTAGCTTAATATTTATTGTGAAATGCTTGTTCATGTTTATTACTTGCAGTTGCATACATATTAGAAGAAAAGTAACTCCCATATGAATTACAGCCATAACTTAGAGCATCTCCAATAAACAGGTTCAATCAAACTCGAATGAGCATGAATATGGACATATATAAATTAAATTTCAACCTAAATGCAATTCCTCAGGAAAAAGGCTCTCACAAATTAGGAAAAAACAAATTGTAATTGCAGTTCACATTATTACTTAGTTCACAACAGAATAATTTCGAAACTATATATGCACAAAGAAATTTAACCTAACATAAAATGGTCATGGAGCATGTTTCCAATTCTCATTCACCAAACAAAACCCTAACGCCATTTATTGATAATAGACCTGATCACATGAAAGCGATGGATGATAATTTAAAGAGATTAGAGAAAGAAACCTGTTCATCAGAATAAATTTCAAGATCGGAATTATAGGGATTGACTCCACTGCGGTTTTTGAACCTCTCATTCCCTTCCCATTTTTTGTAGTTTATATTCGGATCAATTACCACCGGATTTCAATCTTCAGCGATTGCGATCCACAAGAGCAAAACCATTTTGGAAGTCGACGGCGGCGCCGATGTCCAGGGAAGTGACCAGCTAGGTTTGGGTTTAGGCGAAATGAAATGAAGAGACGGTTGCAGGAAAAAAAATTAATTTTATAACGCGAGTTCTAATTTTAATTTTTAAATTCTTTTATAATTGATTTTATCAAATAGAGAGCGGGATAATTCCCGCTCCTTATCCCCTCCATTTTCCCGTTGACTTGTAGAAAGTTAGCCACAAGTCATAAAAAAAATTTTATAATTATTCCAACATATATATTGCTTCAAATTTTCTTTTTATTGTATGCATTTAATTTGAGATGAAAAGAATAGTTATTCGCAGTTCGTCGGATGCGTCGGGTCAAGTTCGGATCGTGTTTGGTTGGTTTTTTTAACTAAAAGCGTTAACTCAAACATGACCCGAGCCCATACTTTGGAACTTTGGGTTCGGGCCGGATTTGTCATTCCCGAGACTGGCCCAAGTTCATAGATATTTTTTGTTATAAATTTTTTATTATAATAAATATAAAATAGGTCAATATGTTTAAATTTTTAATATGATTAAATTATTTACTTAAAATCTTTAATATTTAATAACATTTACTGTAATTAAGTATGCAAATTTAATAGCATAAAATATAAAATCTTAAAATAATTATAAATTTAATGTATAAATATATAATAAATGAATAAAATAATTCTTCAGGTCGGCCTTGGGTATTTATATAAAAACCAAGCCCGACTCATAAGGTCCTGTTCTCTTCAACTACAATTCAATTAAATTCAGTTCAGTAACGTTCATTTAAGTTTAGCTATGTGTAGTTATAAATTTACACTGAAATAAGTTTAGTTAAGTTCAATTCAGTTAAGTTAAGTTCAGTTTTCAGAAGTTGAAAATAACAGTGCCTAAATCTTAGGGCTTTGACGGGCTCGGGCTCGAACCGGGTTTTTAAAAAAACGAGTGTCCAAGCCCGGCCCGTTGAAGCGAGCTCGGACCGGGCTGGCGGATATTCCGGCCCGCAAACAGGTCTAGTTATTCCATATATAAAGAAAAATTATAATGAATTGGCTTAATGCATTTACACCCCCTAAACTTGTCCAAAAAGGGCTGTTGTCACCCTGAACTTTGAAATGTGACAGATAGCCCCTGTACTTGTCTAAAACGCATCACTTTATCCCCTTGTGCTGACCTCGTTTGCTACGTGGATGACCATCAAAATACACACACGTGAAGTATGTTGGTGAAATAGAAAACGAATAAAAAAAATCTCTAACATTCTAATTATTACCATTCAAAATCCTTAATATATGTTCTTCGTCTTCTTCAAAATTCCATCTCTATTCTAAATATTTTCTTTCAATGAATCATAATATTGTATCGATTCTTGGCCCGTCATTTTTATCTTCTTGTTCTTGAAGTCTATATTTTTACGAGGGGGTAAAGTAATGCGTTTTAGACAAGTTCAAGGGACTATCTGCACATTTCAAAGTTCAGGGTGACAATAACCCTTTAAGTTTAGGGGGGTGTAGATGCATTAACCCTAATGAATTCAATGCAAACAATGCATCACATTTCATATTTTTTTCATTTACGTGACTACTCCATTAACTAAACATGTATTTTTTTTTTTTTGCAAATAGTCATTTATTAAGCTTAGTGATGAGAAACAATATGTTTATTATTGGCTCCAATGCTCGAATTTATGCATTTCGACTTAAAGTAGCACGATAATGTTATTTCACTTAGTTTTCTATAAATTGTTTGATAATTTTAATTTAAAGGAGGTTGAATTTGAATTTATGCTCTCATAAATCTGTTGGATTTCATTTTATGAGCGTGTCTATTATTATTAAGTTAATTTTTTTTTTTTTTGCATATTTACTTTTGGCCGAAATTGTTGGGTTGGTAAATTTTCACAAAAAAATGAATTTTTATATTTCATTTTAATAAAGTTATAAATTTCAATCAAGTTTAACTATTTATTCAATTGTGATGATTGAAATTTAATTTCATCATAAAATTTACAGATAATTAAAATTCAATTTAAATCATTAAACTTAATACATGATTATTGACTTAAATTTGTAAATTTATAACTTTTCAAAAAATTTGGAGCATCATTATCCACGTATATTAAGGTAAATGTTGACTTTAGGTATCATTGTATTCCAATACGAACAAAATACTTTTTTCATTGATTTTATAGAAAAAGTTCATAAAGAAATCTGTCTTCCTTGTTCTTGCTTCATAAGTTTTCAATATCCATCTAAAAAATTCAATTCACATCTTTTCAGTTTGGTATCCAACGAGAAGAGAAACTCAATCAGAATCCCCTTTCGAAACCCTGCCAATACCTTGCTTGTGCAGAAGATGAAGATCAAGCGCAAGTGAAAAGATGAAAATCAATCAAAAGAGGAAGTTCGAGTCCGCTGGGAAAGAAAAGAAGAATACGGCCAAGAAAATCAGAAGTATTGATACTACTTGGGTGGTCGTTCCTGCTGAATTGAGAAAAAAGATGGAAAGAAAAGGGGGAAATGAGATAAAGTTAGTAATCGAGAGAGAGTTGACGAGGTCTGATCTTAACAAGGGGCAAAACCATCTACTGATGTTGCTAATTCAAATCAAGAATTTGTTTCTTGAAGGAGAAGAGGAAGAGACGGTGGAGAGTGGTGGTGTTGCGATGAAGTTCCTGGAGCCGTGCGATGATGTTGCTGATATGCGGTTGAGGATTTGGAATATGAATGCTAATAGGAACTACGCTCTGATTAATACTTGTAATAAGGTTACAACAAGGGAGGAGAACAGACAGTACGGTGTTTTCGAGGAGGAAGGTAATACAATTAGAGTTTGATCTTATAGAATTGAGGGACAATTGTGGCTCACCATTGAAAAAGTTGTAGATACCAACAACGGAGAAAATCAACCAATGAATTCAAATCCAAGATTAGATTAGGATTTATATATCTTAACTTTTTTAAAATTTCTTGTGGTTAATTAATTGACGTATTTTAGTTGATTTGTTTTAGACATTACGAAGACAATGTAGTGAGTTGTAGTTTATTGAATCATCAAGCAGCCACAGTTTCAACAACAACCAAATTGATTTTAAACATTTTAACATGGAGTACAAAATGGAAGTAATTGTTCACATTTGATCTGTGAACTTAAGAATATGAAAGGAAAATACATAACTAGTGAGTTTTATTTTCGATATCACACATACAACTCTATTAAAATAAACTAGGAAGTAAGCATTTTATTCATGCAAAAATGCATTTATTTAAGCACAATTCACTCGTCCAGCTATAGTAAGTGCACTGGTATTTGTACGAGTCCCAAAGATCAATGCTGACCCTGCACGTTTTCAGGCAATGCGATATTAGGTAATTCTACGAACCAACAATGCCATGTTGATATTGGGATCATGTATGGTGGCTTACCTGAAACCGCTTCTTGTAAAAAGGAACAAGCTTTGTTGGATCTGTTTTGGTCTGCTTGTATGCCTGAATCTTGTTAATCTCCTGCATGCATTTTAAACATTAACTGACAATTGAAAAAGTGTGTCGAACCACGATAATGGTTTATACTTGACAACTTTAGCTCAAATATTCAGTTTCCAACAGCAAAGGACTGGTCACAAGGTCTAAGAGGCCAAGAGGGGAGAGCTAAAATATCGAAATTGCATGTATAGTTTCTAACACCAGGTATGGTTACTCTAGTTTAGAGTAGATAGGAGGAGCTAAAATACCAAAAGCTGTGCTAAGTTATAGATAGTTGAAGCAGAGTTTACCTCAATCCAAGATGCAAGTTTTGGTCTGCCTGATGCGATGTCATAGTTATAAACATCTACGAAGAAGATTTGCAGCCTTTCAACGAATGGTATGTAAGCTATATCCGCCTAAAAATAGTCATCACAAATCACAAAAATGAGCAACATAGTACATACGCAATGACAACTGTGTTAGTCTGCCACGCATTTTCGATGGCAGAACAAAGAATCTGAAGTTTTGTGCTAGTACCAGAAAAAGAATCAAAAGCAAAATTAAGAAAGGCTACACACCGAACTGAAGTGGGCGCCGAGCAAGAATGGCCCATCATCAAATTTGCTGAGAGCATTTTCCAGGTAATCAAAAGCAGGAGCTGATGGCAAGTTATTAATAAGTAAAGTGAATATGCACAGAAAGGAGAGAAGTATCCATACAACAACATAAAATTGTGGAAACTGACCAACCACTTTCACTGGATCTGCTTCCTTCAGTGAACCATACAAAGTTGCAACAAATTCATCAGTGTAGGCAAACAACTCTTCATTGAACTCTTTCTTAGCAGGATCCTGAAGTAATTGATAAATATATATGTTTAATCAAACTACATTTGCAGATCTCAATTAACTTTTATAGATAGTTTTTCAAGTAAGTCTTACATCAGGAAGAAGAGATGGCCCTTCAAAGTTGCTATCTATATATTTAATCAAATCAAGACTCTCCCCAATGATCTTGCCATTATGTTCCAACGCAGGCACCTACTGAGAACAAAATCCATAATCAACCTATAAACTAGGACACAATTCTAAAGGCCTAGCAGCATAATCAATTCAAGCCTTTTCGTCAACAAATAGAGAATCATCTTATGAAATTTGAATAATAAACAACGGACCTTATTGACAGAGTAAACTTTTTCTCCATACCAAGCTGGTCTATTTTGAAGGTTAAGAGGAACCAGCTTGATTGTGTCTTGCAATCCCTACACTCAGCAAATTATCAATATAATCTGTTCTTTACTCTAAATTCCCTTTTTAAATCAAAACAAATGAGTGAAGAAAGCAACCTTGTAGTTCCTAGTAATCCACGCTCTCTGTGCAAATGGACATATATAGCACGCATACAGCCTTCAATTAGGGAAACCAAAGAGTAAGTAAACTAATCCTCAGTTCTAAAAAATCAACAAAACCAACAAAAAAGCAATAACAGATGTAAACGAAAGAGTAACAAGCAGAATTAAGTAAAGAAAGTGACCTAGTGGTTCCATCGAAGAGAGGAGGCTGGTCGGCGGTGGCATCTAAAGACGGGGGCAAGTCCTCTTGAAAGCTCTTGTCCAAACTTTAAAAATGTTCATAAACAAAGAAAGAGAATCAGAGAATGGAACAGAGAAATAAAATCGACATTGTAGTAAAGAAGAAACGGGAATTGGAGAATCTTACGCAGCCATTGTTGATGCAAGTAAGTTTATCAATCTAAAAAAGAGATTTGATAGTGAAATTGAATGGTAATTACGGGATGGGGAGTTGGTTTATATATAAGGTGGCAGCGCTAGTGATGTTAGCAGTGACGAGTGAGGTGGAATGGGTGGTTTTTATTTTAATTGTTAAATATGCTATTAAGTACCTATTGCTTATACTACTCTAGAAATCTAGAGTGCAGTACTAGTTGACGAAAGTCAAATCCATAATCAAATGCTATTTGCTAATGTAAGTAGACACAATTCCAGGTAAAATTAGAACACCGCGTGCAATATATTTGTTATCAAATCAGCCATCATCCACTTTTATAGACCAAACAGCCTTTTGTATGTTATACTTGATATAAATGGAATTAGACGACTACTTTTCGAAGTTTTAGGCATATTATCGGAGAACTTATTTAAATAATCAAGTTTTTTTTGGCATGAAGTAATGATAATTTTTAAAAGTTTTATTATGTGTATCAATACATTTAAAACCATATTATATACATTTTAGTGGATATGTTTTCTCCTTGTCATAGTACAATACACACTTCAAAACTCACTATATTATTTCATTTCTCTCTTGTTTTTCTTTAACTAAACATGGTTTTTAGTGTTTATTTGTTAATGTGGTTTTTCATGATAAGATATCATAACATATTAAAAATATTTATTTGGTTTTAGACTTAGGGTCTGTTTGGTATTATTTTTTAAGTTGCTTTTCCAATAAGTTGCGCTCACAAACTTTTAATAGAATTACATATTTTAGTTTTGAACATCACATTTTGGTCCTTCATACTATATAATTAGGAACTGTTTGACTTGTTTTTTTCAAAATCAACTCTGCTGCTTATAGCAAAAGCTTGAAAATGAAACTTTTCTGAAAAGCAGCCTGAGAAAGCAATCTCAAACTGGCTCTAAATATAAACTTATCAACCCCATTTATATTCTATCGGTTTGGATATTTGATAATTTTATGTCCCTTAAACTGGAATTCTCGAATTTGCAAACCATAAACTTGGATAATACAAGAAAATTCTTTGCAATTTCGATAGAAAACTAATTATCATATTGGTGGTTTTTTTTTTTTTTTTTTTTTTTTTGAGTTTTTGGTTGGCATTAACTACAAAAGAGTCTCTTCTGGAGTCTTCTGAAATTACGTAAAGTGAGATTTAAAAAACACATGAAAGATGAGGTTATATACCTTCATCAACATCACTCCCGCTAGAGGTACCTTGAAATTTTGTTCATAGCAGATGAAGGAGTGACAACAAATTCATCCTTCAATAAATAGGAATGAGCTTAACCCGCTTGTTTTCTTTAATTTCCCAAACAGATTCTTCAACTTCGGCTTGTTGAGAAAGAGTTGC
>CATIWQ010002770.1:0-10335 GCA_949673415.1 Euphorbia schlechtendalii
TTTTTTTTTTAATAATATATTAATATATCAAAAGAAAATAAATATCAAAAGAAAATAAATGTGTGTATATATAAATATATATATAATTTAAAAATAAAAAAATTAATAAAAATAATAAAAGTGGAAGCCAATGTTCCTCAGCATTGGCCTAGTTTGTAGTTACGAGCAAGGCCAGTGCTGTCGCTAAATTCCCTAGCGAATTTTCATTAGAAAGGGAATAGAAAATTTTACAAAAAATATTTTTTTTTCTCGATAAAAAGAAAGAAATTTTTACTAAAAAAATTTTTTTCTTGAGGAAATAATTCCGAATTTTTTTCATCTTTCGTTAAATTCTCAAATATTCTCGGACTTAAAACAAATTTAGAGTCCGATTCTTAATATTTTTAGGATCAAAATAACATATTTTTTACACAATAATCAAATAAAAGAAACGAGGAGCACTCCCAAAAATCAAGCGGATACGTCGAAATGGATTTGCACCGAAAGGGTAAGCCTCTGAGTTCCTAGAGCTGCTTTTCCTGTGTATTATATTATGATATTTGTTTTCTTCTAAATTCTGAGATGAACTCGATTTTCATCACCGACTTAGGATTTATTTTATTCCTTTTATTCTTTAAATTTTATTTTATTAATTCCTTTAATTTTTGTTTTATTACGTGGCCTTCTTTTATGTTTTTACCTATTCTTTTAATTTATTTAATTGTGGAATTTTTGTGATTAAATAGATGTTAGAATACCCCCACTAAGGGATTAAAATTATTCCCAGATAATAGACCTCACTTCTTGCCATGCGATCATTTTCATTAAATAAAAATGAGCAACATATTTGTAAATAAAATGAATCATTTTTCTCCTAAAACGAGAATTTTAATCTTTGATACTTCAATTAGGCCACATGGGCCTCACCAAAATCAAGTCAAACATACGTGTAAATATTCATGTTGTGTTATACCCTATGCTAACCTTTGTGAATGCAGGTAGATTAGGTTAGATGTATGCCTAGGATTTTATTTTCCTTCGGGTATCACAAATATTTTTTAAGGAAATGTAATTAATAGATTAGGCGGGCGGTTGCCTTGAGGTTTTGTAATTTTTAATCTTTACTTTTCCACATTTATTTATTGCTTTATGTATGGATTTACTACTTTCCCCAAGCACGTTAAATCATACGTTATGAACACAAAAATGACATAACTACAAATAATTAAGAAACGCGGTTTTCTGTAGATGTAATGTAATGTGATCCAATAAGAAGTAAGCAACTTATCCCGAACCTGAATCTCTGTATCTTAGTGGGCCGTCCCCCGAACATTAAGCCTCATAGGACTTTAATTCTTGGAAGAGCTAATCTAGGTGGTGACTCTACACTACGAGAGATGACAAATTCGAGTTTTGATGATCTAAATCATTTTCACTTTCTCTTTCAAACCTTTCGGGTCCCCGACCTGATAATTTTATCTTCACCAAAACACCCCGATGGACCGCGCCTCTCATCTTAGCGAGCTCTTAGCCCATCGCTTCCGTGTCGTCCGCTCACTATGGCAACTCCGCAAGGGATATTTTCTTAAACTTTTTTTCAAAGGTTTTAGATCTTGGATAAGTTCCTAAAATTGTTGATCACATTATTTCGTATTTTCTTAATTATGACATATTCCTAATAACACATTGCAATAGAGGGGATTAGCTTGCAAGTTTACGGTACCCTATTACCGCAAAACTTTCTCTTGTACTAATCTGTCTCCTTAAGAAAAGATAGTACTTCAGTAGGTGAAGCACTTGTTACCATATCGCATGTACCTTTCTCATTAAAACCTATCTGGGGAGAGGCTTGGAGTACATTTTAGTGCAACAAGAACCTTCTACATCAGCAACCCAAAAACAAACCTCATGTAAATAAGTAGTAGGCATTTTCCCTAAGGTGTTACCTAATAAACGATCATGCATTATATTTTTCTTTTAGGCGCGCTCCTTAGTATCTTAGTGGTGCCAAGATGAACCAAACTTAGGATAGAGACTAGCCAAAAACCCTACGCGCAGGAGTTGTATCGTTGGATGTTGGATGTTGCATACTATGTGCTATGTGTTTACTACTTTTGATTCATCATGCATTGTACAAATGTGTCATGCTAACCACAAATTTTAGTGTAGACACTTGAATGCACACACTCATAATATTAAAATGATGTAACATAACATCTTCGCATCATCATGATGCTAAATCAACGTCACACATACTTAGGATTAGTCGACACTTGAGATCGTGTCACCCTAGGACAACATGAAACCAGTTAGAATCATGAAACATCATTTACCCCTTTTCAGTGACATGTCCACTTAACAACCGACTCTTAGCCTGCACGAGGTGAACATACCCTCATTTTTGCGGGATGTCCACTTGATGTCAAACCCTTAGCCCGTACAGGGCAAATGTACCTATATAACCAATTTATTACGTGATGTTCAATAAACATCTGATACTTAGCCCACAAGGGGCAGTAAAATATCCCACCAATTACCTGCTTAATGTCCACTCGACATCCAACTCATAGCCCACACGGGGCAATCACACATACCACATAGCCCAAATGGGGTAAATACCTACCCAAACCATTATTTCCCACATAGCGTGATGTTCACATTGATATCCCAACATAAGCCCACACGGGGCAAACTTATTTCACAAGTCTTACCTTACCAATCTTCAAGGGTATATCCTTAATACCCAAACCATTCGCCCACATGGGGTAATGATTCATGCATCACCACATACCCTCAAAAAGTAATGACCACATTAACATCTGAAACTCCACCCTAATTGGGAAAAATAACCAAATCATTCATTTCAATTTCATCAGGGTATATCGCACTGCTTACCAGAAGTCAATTTGACCTCCTCATTCCATAAGATCTAGTCATAGCACGAAATCTCAAACTATTAACCTATTACCACATGGGTAATTTGGTCACCTCATTTACACTACTCATGCTACGATGTCACACGGACATCGTACATATCTCAAATCCATCCCCAGGGGTAGGATTTTCATTTTCACCTTTTTCATTTTATCTAACGAATGACCTATTTATTTCAAATGGATTGACAAACACATTATTTATCTCTCATCATGGCACGTTAACCCCTTATGAATGTAGCCATAACATTAACATCTTATGTATTGTTCACATCATGAATCTTGCATGTATGATTTGATCTTCTGCTTGTGTATCTTAGCTTGGAAAAGGCCTGCTCACTGCTTAGTCTGCATTTCTCCAATCTTAGCCAATCTAGAGGGGGTTCCGCACACTGACTCAAGTGAAGAAATGTGTTCAAATTCATACTCAGCTTAGCATGCATCTTTCAATTTTGATAGCATGGCCGATCCATGAGATGAAGTTACAGGGGAGGATCACCCATTTCTTACAGAATAGAACTCTCAGCAGATATATCAGTTATCGGTGAGCGCCGAGATTGCAGCTGCCTTGACAGCCTTTGCAAATAGCGACCAACTAGCATCGCTTATTCGTGAACACTTCGGGAGAGGTCATGATATAGTGTCTAACCTTGAGGCCACCCTTAACTTTGGTAGTCCGACTAGTCAACCTAGAACAGGGGGACCTTCTACTTCTCATACGGTGCCCCCAGCTCCCATTACCTTTTACCAGTTCGGGGTAGGACAAAGTTAGCTGAATTAGAATCAACCTTAAATTGGTCAGCTGAGATATAATTTTGCCAATCCCTCCTAGAATCATTTCATCCCTGGAGAGCCTGGCCAGCCAATGTTCTCACCGGGACCTTTTATCAAGGAGTGGCCCAACAATATATCCCTAGTTGGAGTGCACCATATTCCTTATAGCTCCAAGCTACCCCTCAACTGCCCAATTTTGCGGTAACTCCTAGTGGAACTACCTTTTCGCAGGGGTAATATAGCTTCTATCCAGTCATTGGGAATGATATTCCCCAACAATAAGGCATGGTGGAATTGTGGCAACAGTTCTTGGCCACTCACAATGGTCGTCTAATGAACACATACCTTGCGCAGTCGACAATCAGGGATGAAGATAGCTTACAACTAAACTTTGCGATGCCATAGTTTGAGAAGTATGCGGGTTTTAGAGACCCTCGTGCTCATTTAACACATTACCAGACATTGATGAGGGCATTGAGGGTAAGCAAGCAGATGATGGCTAAATGTTTCATTGTCACATTGGGCCACCTAGTCAACGAATGGTACAGTCACCTTCCACTGAATGTAGCTTCTGATTGGAACAGTCTTGCTCAGGCTATGATGGGGCATTATGGTTTCAACACTCAAATGGAAACCACAATGCAAAATCTAGAGGCTATAAGATAGAAGCAGGGTGAAAACTTCAAATCATACTATGAGCGTTGGATGGCCACACATGTCAAGCTTTAAGCTTGCTTAACTCTACCTGAAATTATAACCAAACTTCTGGATAACCCACTGCCATCTTATGGAAACAGGTTTGGGTCTGATATCTTTTCTAGCTATTAAGAAGTATTCGACAAGGCAGAGAGGATGGAGCTTTTCGAATCCATGGACAAACCTACCAAAGGGCATTAATACGAGAGATGATTGCGAGATGATAACATCAATGATGTAATAAATTAGCTTGTAGCAACTTTGCCTATGAGACTTTTGAACTTTTTTTTAATAAATTGAAATTTTTGTACTCACTCACACATTCTCATAAACATATGCATAATTGTTTTAGCACATGTGACACATCATGTCATGAAATTAATTTGGGTATAAATGGATCCCCTACAATAAGTTCAAATGATTTAACTCTTGAGGGAAAGTGAGAGACAAACACAAGTACTTAGACAATGCGTGATAGCATTTGCCTCATCCTATAAAGACATAAGATCGATAGATAGATCTTCAAGCATGAAAAGTCCATTGACTATTAAGTCAATCAAGCAAAAGTCAAAATGGTTAAAACTAGAATGGGATGAGAAGTCAACAAAGCAAGTTGAAGTTAAGACAAACAACCGACACAATGGGTTTACATAATTCTAGTGTCAAATCTTGGAGCACATCAACAACTCCATCTCACAGCCCACCAACACTTACTGGTTGATAATTACATTGTTGAATGTAAACTGTTCACCCTCGAGGGAATCAAGCTACACTTGATACACCCAACGAACCCAGAGCCCCTATTCCTCAACATATCACTTATTGTTGGAGAACAATTGAATTCATAAGTAAACGTTGATAATCAAGCACCAATACTCATCACCTCATATACCTTAAGCTAGCAAAGCAGCATGAGCACCAACCAATCAATCATAAACGCTGAACGAGGTAACAAATGAAGTCGTGGACATGGACGGTAACCGATCTACCAGTCAAATCAACCAAGACTGGTACAACTGCTATCACACATAGGTGAAAGAAATAAATCGATAAAAAGTAACACCATAAAAAAATAAATATGTAATTAGCCTGTTAATTAACACTCTATTAGTTGAGCAAAAATTAGGGCATCTTTTCAAAATCGAAAAAGAACAATCTGTTAAGTTGAAAACCTAAAATGGGTGGCTTAGGGAAAACTTAGGGCATCGAGAAATAAAAGATACATTGGTTAGAAAACCTGAAAGGGCTAATCAATGGTAGGAGTTAAATCATTTGAAACATTTATACCCATGTTAAGTTCATCAATGAATTGCCATTTTTGCTGAATCTTTATGCATATGTTTATCTTGATTGATTGCATGCCAAAGGTAGAATATCGCAAGTAAACATCCAAAAAATGAAGAGATGCAAAAAATAATAAAAAAAAGAAAAGAAAAGAAAAGATGAGTCTGCTAGGTTGAAAACCTGAAAGAGCGGTCCAGGCAAAAATTAAGACAATGTTCGATAGATGAAAATCCGTAAAGGCGCTCTATGTAGAAATTAAAACCAAAGAAATATCAAATCCATCATCTCATCCTAAAATTGACATGGGACATCATTTGTCTCCTCCAAAACTTAGGATTAATATCTTTTAATGATAAAAACACATCAGGCAAAAGGCTTCCAAATTATCAAAGTGAGCATTGCGAACACAATGCGAGATCAATGATGATAAGTGTATAATTACACTTATTATCACATTAATTTTATATAATAAACACTGTAGTTTTAGTCATTTTTATACTTCATATAAAAGATTTCACGTGGTATTTATTTATTTTTTATGCAAATGCAGATACTAGGTAAATCTTGGGAGTAAAATGAGCTAAAGGGAATTCTATGAAAAAAGAGTGAAAAAGGTGCAAAAAGATGCGTGGAACTTGAAGATTTGGCTTAGGATCGAAGCTGTCGAAGATCGATGAAGTTACAAGAAGAATTCTAAGTAAAACTCAATTCACGGTCGTGACTTGTTTACTTCAGAAATAGAAGATTACATATCAAAGATTCACGATCATGACATGGACGGTTTTCTGGTATTATCTTTTTAACTAACAACTGCCAGATAAGCATGATCAATCGTAATCAACCGCCATTAACTACCATTGAACAGACACCTATCAAGAGTTAACCAATCATGAAAAGGTGCTTATCCATTGTGGATTATATCAAAGCTTCTCAACCAATCACAATGAAGAGATGCAATCTTTCACCAATGGATACAACCCTTCGTTTGGATTGATGCAACCCTTAGAACTCTATAAATAGGGTTCCAATCCTCTTCAAATTCATGCACCACCAGAAAGGAGAACATTAGAGTGAAATTAGAGAGAGATATAGTGTGTATAGATAGAGAGTTCGCTACGTTCTTAAGTATTAGTGAGAAAATGTTTAAGTGATTCGAATCCTTGTTTCGATCACTAGATTTCTCTATATTCTCGAGCGATTGTTGTATAAGTGTACTTGCAAATCACTTATCAATAAAATTTTTCATTCTTCAGTATTCGTTTGTTTGATATTCGCAAAGAATAGCATCCTAGCGGAAATTCTGTACGAGCCGAGATCGAATTCAAAGAAGACGTAGGAATTGCTAAAATTGACGACTCCCATTAAAGAGTGGATACGGTTTGATCAACTTTAGCTTTCACTTGCATACCTTACAACTTTGCTTTGCTTTCTACTTATACTTTCTATATGTCTATGTGTTATAATGCGTATTTCCTGCTAAGTCTTTTATGTTAATCAAGTTATATGCGTTGGCGTTAATTTTAAGAGTATTTTTGGGGTTAACAATATCGTGTATAATCACTGGATCTATGATATAATGCTGTTTAGTGAGCCAACATTTTTAGAATGGTAACTTGCGAAATGTGGCTATGTGAGAGTGACCCGTACTAAGCATAGTATTGACATTGTCCAGGTTTATATAATAGTCTTATCCCATTTGCACTAGAATTAGAAAAGTTATTTCATGTGTTGCTCTGCAGCGAATCATTGAACTATATGAGTGTGTTGAACCAGGTTTGTTAGATTAGTCTAGTGCATCTTAACATCATTGTTAAACTTGCATGTATTTAGAGTCTCTCATCTGGCACATCTATATTTACTCAACTTTTCATTCTGATCTTCCTTTCTAAAAATCTCAAAAATATTTTTATTTTCTTTTACTTTGTCTTACCTTGTTAATCTTTAGATCTAGTTCCTTCCCTGTGGGTTCGATATCTTTTAAAACTACATCGCAACTGTATACTTACAGTTATCATCATTTTTCTATGTGATAAAGGGTATTGACAATACCTACATTTTTCATGAACAAGTTTTTGGCATTATTATTTGAGGATAAACCTTACTAAACGAGTATAGCCAAGTCTCATGAACAAGTTTTTGGAACCATAAAGTTATTAAGCTTATCAGTGGAAAAGTGACGAACAAGTTTTTAGCATCGTTGCCGAGGAAGGTAATCGTGTTCTAAGGATATTTCCGGGGAAGTCAATTGTGTCTTAGATTAAAGGGCAATATTATTTTTATTTTTATTTTTATTTTTATTATTATTATTATTAACATATTATTAACATATTTTTCTTGCTTATTCATTGAGTTTTCTTTCTAGCGTGTGCTGCCAAGTACGCGTAGTTTGGGAGAAAGTTTGGCGTCTTTCGAATCAGAAATAGAACGATTTTGTTGGGTAAGGAGACACAAATATAAGAGACAAGAAAGAGGGATGGCTCAAGTTGAAGACCCACTGCCTAATCTAAATGAAAATCCAAATCAAGATGAAGATCCACCCTAACCAAGGCTTATGGATTATGTTATCCCGACCATCAATGGTAACAATCAAGGAATTGCTAGACCGCCTATTAATGTGAATCAATTTGAAATAAAACTAGCATTACTTCAAATGATTAGCAACAATGTGCAATATTATGGTCTACCCAATGAAAACTCGAAATCTCACATTGCAAACTTTTTAGAAGTCTGTGATACCTTCAAAATGCCCAATGTTCCTGATGAAGAAGTTAAACTTTGCTTATTCCCCTTTACACTCCGTGATAAAGCGAAAGTTTGGTTGAATTCATTACCCCAAATTCAATCACTACCTGGAACCAATTAGCCCAAGCCTTTTTGACTAAATATTTCCCTTTAGCAAAAACCGCAAGACTCATTAAAGAAATCACTTCCTTTACCTAGAAAGATAGTGAATCCTTATACGAAGCCTGGGAATGTTATAAGGTACTTCAACGAGTTTGTCCTCATCATGGTTTACCTCAGAATGTTATTTTGCAAACCTTCTACAATGGTGTAAATCATGCAGCGAGAGGAGCAATTGATGCTATGGCTGCGGGATCTCTTATGAAGAAAACTAGTGTCGAAGCTTTTGAAATTTTAGAAGATATGGCAAGAAACAATAGTATGTGGCCAGTGGAGAAAGCACAAGTATTACTATTCCTACTCATTCATATGCTGCATCTTCATCCTCTAGTTTAGTTAAAAAGGCCCATGAATTAGATTCTATTTCTGTTATGCAAGCGCAAATATCTGCTTTATCTAATAAAATAGATAACATACATGTGAGTAAGAATAATCCTTTGACATGTGAAAATTGTGGTCAAATTGGACACACCGCTTTTGAGTGTAACTTTAACCCACGTGTAGGGGAGCAATTACGTTATATTCAAAGTCAAGGGCATTCTTATGGAAATAAATATAGAAATTCTAATTGGAAATATGGTGATAATCAACAGAAGAATTACTAGAGTACTGATAGAATAGGGCAGTTAACAAGTAAAATAGATAAATTTCTAGAGGGAGTTTGTAATAAGTAATCAGAATCGGAAGAATGTTACAAAAAGTTAGAGAATAAGATGGATTAAATGTTTAAAAATCAATCATCTTCAATTCATAATTTAGAAATACAAATTAGTCAATTAGCGAGTTCTAATCCATCTAGAGGAAAAGGTCATCTACCTACTTGTACAGAAGGAAACCCTAAAGAAAATGTACATGCTATAGCCCTTCGTAGTGGTAAATTATTAGATCAACCAAATCCTTCGGGTATGCTTGCTAATAACGATGTTGTTGAAGTATCAGATGAATATCCAAGTAAATCTGATGAAAATGCAAGAGTGGATGAACAACCTAAATCTGGAAAGGTTAATCCCCCTCAACCACCATTTCCGAATAGGATGAAGAAGAAGAATGAAGATAAGCAATTCATCAATTTCATCAACAAACTCAAAGGTCTGGAAATCAATCTTTCATTTATTGAAGCCATTACTCAGATTCCTAACTACGGTAAGTTTATCAAAGAACTTTTATCTTGAAAGCGTAGTTTAGAAGAAATATCAAAGGTATCTTTAACTGAAGATTGTAGCAAAATAATAACTGCTACAATGGCCACTAAACTAAAAGATCCAGGGAGTTTCACAATTCCATGTAAACTTGGAAACATTTCTATTCCAAAATGTTTATGTGATCTTGGGGCTAATATAAATCTTATGCCTTTATCGATCTTCAAAGAATTGAAGCTTGATGATGAAGTTAAAAGGACAAATATGGTTTTGCAGTTGGCTGACCAGTCTATTAAACGTCCTTATGGCATAATAGAAGATGTGCTAGTTAAAGTGGATAAATTTGTTTCCCCTACTGACTTTGTTGTGCTAGATTTTGCATATGATGAAAAATGTCCTATAATTTTAGGAAGACCTTTTATGCATACTAGCAAAGCATTGATCGATGTTTCAGAAGGTAAAATCAAATTAAGGATAGGTGATGATAGAGTAGAATTTAACATGGGTAAAGCTGATAAATATCCTATGGATGAAGATATTTGCATGAAACTTGACTTGATTGATGCTTGCATCCAAGAAGTTGTTAAGCTAGACTTCATCCATGAATATGAAATCAAGGGGTTGAAAAA
>CATIWQ010002776.1:0-21659 GCA_949673415.1 Euphorbia schlechtendalii
TGTGTTAAATAATGCCATGGATACTGTCAGATTATAACATGTTATGTTATTTTGTTTAGTAGACTGAATATGCATGATGATAATATAATTTATTATATTATATTAATTTACTTGCTTAGTATATTTATAATTAATATCTTATAATGTTAAGATACAGAGTTACATTTAGAACTTTTAATATGATATTGAATGTTTAGTTTATAATTTCCTAAGACTTTGCCATGCTAGTTTTTAGTTTAGAACTGGAACTAAGTTGAATTTTTAGACAGTCAGAAATTTTTGTTTAAGCTCAAGTCGCATTTAGCCGTTGTTGCCAGGGATAAGCTTTTAGGCGTTTTATGTTGACTCTGCTGAAATTGTGGTTTTTGACAGTCTTTTAATTTAGTAAAAATTATCCTATGTTCTGTCCTAAATTAAAATGCTTAGCATGACATACGTTTTAGGATTTTATTGCTGCAACATTCTATATTATATTAATTTGTTTATGATGCATTATGTATAGTATTTTTACGTATTTTAATGTTAATATATACGTATGTTATTTTTACTATTTGTAAGTTACTGTTCAAAAGTTACTGTTCATTTATATGTATTTACTGTTCATTTATACGTATTTACTGTTAATTATTTACTGCTAATACAGAGTGTTTTGTGTTTTTAGTATATGTTTTTGTGTTTTTAGAATGGTTTTATATAATATTTTTAATGTGTTGTTTTTACATACTATCATCATGTATGGTCCGGTCCTGCTTTCATGGTATAAATGAAAACAAAACATCTGGTAATAGTTTAATTAATAATATCTTTTGTATTAAATGTTTCAATATTATAAAATAATTATGATAAAAAAATAATATTATAGGGTTCAGTGAGTCACGTGGATTTAGTTTCTTTATCTATTTTTATTTTTGATAAAAGAGACGTTGATGTTTTTATACCAACTAGCGAAAAGAAATAAAATTGCAGGGATTAAATAATACAAGTTCAAGCAAGAACCAGAGCATTCCATATGCATAGTCATTACATTTGCACGAATCAATCTCTCACGCAATTCTTCACCCAGTCAACAAGGAATTGAAATCAATTCCTCAAAAACAACTTACCCACAAGTTAGATTCTGTTATTTTCAACAATCAAAGTCTCAAAAAGATATTATTTTTCTTTAATTAGCTTGATTTATTGACCCTCAGAAGAAAAACCCCTAATCCCAATCATCAACTGATTGTGGAGGAGATGGAGCTAAGAGAGAAGTTGGGATTAGGGTTTATGTTCATGAGTTTGATTGTGACGAATTGTGTGGGAAGGTTTGTTGTGGAGAAGAACAGCTTGAGGGTAACTTCGCCTGATAATGTGAAGGGGACATATGATAGTGCAATTGGGAATTTTGGGATTCCGCAGTATGGTGGAAGTATGGCCGGCGCTGTTGTGTACCCTAAAGACAATAAGAAGGGCTGCAAGTCTGATTTTGACATTTCGTTCAAGTCTAAGCCTGGTTCTTTGCCCACTTTCGTCTTGCTTGATCGTGGAGGTATTGGGTTTTGTCCTTTTGATTTGTTTGATTAGCTTTTTGTATGTTTGGAGTTTAATTGATTTGATTGTGTGTTTTCTGACTTTTTCGAGCTTCTGTGATTGTTTTTTATGAGTTTTTGTTGCGTTGTGGGTCTTGTTTTGATTGGCTGCTGCTATTTTTGAATCGATTTTTCTGGTTTAAAGCTCTTTTCAGTCATCCTTTGCAGGACCTTTAATCTTCGTTGTCTAATTTGATTGTAATTCTGATGTTCTGAGCTTTGATTTTGATTGGAATATGCTTAATTTCGGATATAGGGGTCTAAGCTCTCTTTTGCCATCCTCTGCAGGGTCTTCTCATCTTTTTTATTAATTTTGTTTGTTGTTCTGACGTTTGGAGCTCATAAATATGTTTTGATTTTAATTGGAATATGCCTAATTTTAATGTGATGTGATATATAATATAAGGGTATTAAGTTTGTGTTTTTGTTAGGAAGCTGCAGCTCAACCATAATTCAATTGATTTTTCTCTTGATTGCGTGGTTACTGGACTGTTGTTTAGTTTCTACAGTCATGGTTGGCGATTGAGGAGCCATTTCTCTTATTTTTCTTGTTTTGGTCCGAGCTACATAAGAGTTTTGTTTAGGTTCCCTGAGAAATTTCCTCTTTTATCCAACAATTCAAAACTATTGCTCATGTTTTAATTGTAGCTTACCACAGGCGCCTTATTCTAACTTTTCATCTATCTGAATTATAGCTTGGTTTGTGAATTACTCAAGCCTAATTTGTACAATCGGGAGTCTTTATTGTTTTTAACTGTCTTCTCTTGTTTTTTTAGTAATAAGATTTTGTCTGCTTTGCTCTTATCAAATTTTCGAGTTGTGCCGTGAATTTTCAAAATGTGTTTTACATTGAGCAAAGGCTCTATTGAACATTGATTGTATTTTAAAGTTTTTATTTATACTGTGAATGCAACTCTTTGGCTAACAAATTACCCTTTGGTCCTTTCAGAATGCTTCTTTGCATTAAAGGTTTGGAATGCCCAAAAAGCCGGGGCTTCTGCTGTACTCGTTGCAGACGACATTGAAGAACCTCTAATAACAATGGACACCCCCGAAGAGGAGAGTTCATCCGCAAAATATCTCGAAAACATAACTATACCATCCGCACTCATCGAGAAAAGCTTCGGCGAATCCCTGAAGAAAGCAATAAACAGTGGGGAAATGGTAAATGTGAATCTCGATTGGCGAGAAGCCGTCCCGCATCCCGATGACCGCGTCGAGTACGAGCTATGGACCAATAGTAATGACGAGTGTGGCGTCAAATGCGACATGCTGATGGAATTCGTGAAGGATTTCAGGGGGCCCGCTCAAATCCTCGAGAAAGGAGGGTACACACAGTTTACCCCGCACTACATCACGTGGTATTGCCCCCAGGCCTTCACTTTGAGCAAGCAGTGCAAGTCGCAGTGCATAAATCACGGGAGATATTGCGCTCCTGATCCCGAACAGGATTTTAGCCAGGGTTATGAGGGGAAAGATGTTGTTCTTGAAAACCTAAGGCAACTTTGCGTTTTTAAAGTCGCGAATGAGAGCAGAAAACCTTGGGTTTGGTGGGATTATGTAACCGATTTTCAGATCAGGTGTCCAATGAAGGAAAAGAAGTATAACAAGGAGTGTGCTGATGGCGTTATTCGATCTCTTGGTAAATAATTTGCTATTACACTTCACCCTGAACTTTCAAAAGTTCCATTAGCCCCATGAACTTAGCAAAATTGCACTAGTTTGCATCTCAATGCCACATGTCAAATTCTGGTTGGGGAGGGAAAATTTGAAAAATGACATCTTTGAAAATATGATGGCGTGTGGCGTTGAGGGGAAATTGATGCACTTTTGCTGCCAAGCTCTGGGGATTAATTGGAACTTTTGAAAGTTGAGGGGATCTTGATGCATATATTTAGAAATCATACTTCAATGTTATTTTCTGTTAGGTCTTGATATTAAAAAGGTGGATAAATGTATGGGAGATGCCAATGCTGATTCTGAAAATCCGGTGTTGAAAGAAGAGCAAGATGCTCAGGTAATTAATTCTTCAGTCTAATGTTGTATAGTAGGGTTTGTTGAAGTATATGATATTGGGCTTGACAAATAAATTAATATTAATGCAGGTTGGAAAAGGATCGAGGGGCGATGTGACCATATTGCCCACCCTTGTTGTCAACAATCGACAATACAGAGGTCTTTCTTTTACTGTTGTTTTCTTCGTACTATATTATCAACTACCTTTTATTAAGATATAACAAAAACCGTTATTAATCGTTGCAGGAAAGCTGGAGAAAGGAGCCGTTCTGAAAGCCATATGTGCTGGTTTTGAGGAATCAACTGAACCTGCTGTTTGTTTGAGTGGCGGTAAGTTCTCTCTATGCATTACAAGCCATGATTTCTTTGCGGCGATAAACTACTTGTGTTATTAGGACTTCAGTCTCGAGAGTGGTTGTCATACGTATATTCCATGAACCAACTATGTGCTGACACGTGTCACTTTTTTGGTTAATTTGACCGTTCCCGAAGTTCATGTTAGGGCAATTTGATTCTGCAAGCCAAATCGACCGTCTTTAATAGCAGTTTTTAGACTGATTTGTTGTCGATGATTTGATTTGAGTATTTGGTTTGTGAAACAGATGTGGAGACTAATGAGTGCCTGAGCAATAACGGGGGTTGCTGGCAAGATACGATAGCCAAAATTACAGCTTGCAAGGTGTGCATTAAATTAAATTTATGATAATATTCTTACAGAATTTGCATCTTCTGAGTTGTGTATTTTTTGGTGTTCCTAATATTTGAATTTACTCAGGACACATTCCGTGGAAGAGTATGTGAGTGCCCCCTGGTTGACGGTGTTCAGTTCAAAGGCGATGGTTACAACCATTGTGAAGGTCAGTTTGTTCAAAATGTATAGTTTTCGTCTCATCTATGAATGTTGTGTAAAATTCAAAAACATGCCCCGCGGTTTGGCCGTTTTGCTGAGAGGTCCATGTGGAATTATTTTTTTGCAAAAGAGGATTCCCGATTTTTAATTATGTCATGAATAAGGGTTTTGTTGTCCATTTTGAACTGAAAATACAATACACCCTAATAATAAATTTTCGTGAGTAGGATTCTTAATTTTTAAGAGATTCCCAATTTTTAATTATGTCGTTGAATAGGATTCTCAATATGCTTCTTTGTTAATAAAATACAGTACACCTTAATAAGTTTTCGAATTATTTGAGAAGCATAGATATTTTTTTAAAATTTAAATGTGATGATATTTAAAAAAATCATAATAGAATGTAGAATTTCCAAAAAATACTCAAAAATTTTGATGTATAATATTTAAATAATATGGTTAAATTATAAGAATTTTGAATTGATTGAAAAGCCTCATGTTACACTTATTTTAAATGAAAATAGTTTTTTTTTCTTCTTTTTACTAACTTTTGAACCACAATCATCCTTTTGAAAAAATAAATTCCACAAGTATCTTTTTGCAAAACGGTCAAACCACAAGGCATTTATTTAAACTTTACCCATGAATGTTTTGTGCTGACTCGACATCTTTTACAGTGACTGGACCTGGTAAATGTAAGATAAACAATGGAGGTTGTTGGGCCGAATCCCGAAATGGGCACGCCTTCTCTGCTTGTTCGGTCAGTGGAATTTCCACATTCTTCGACTTTTGCATTTAGTCAGTCATGTTCAGATTCCAATTTTACCCTTCGTTATACAGGATACTGGTGATGGTACATGCCAATGCCCTCCAGGGTTTAAGGGTGACGGCCTAAAAACTTGTGAAGGTAAGACTTCTTGGTCTTTTTGGCCCTTCAACTCGGTTCTTATTACCATTTTGCCCCCAAACTGAAAATTTGACATAATTTTTATTTTTTTTGCAGATGTTGATGAATGTAGAGAGAAGAAAGCCTGCCAGTGCCCTGAATGTAGCTGCAAAAACACGTGGGGAAGCTACGATTGCACTTGCAGTGGAGACCTTCTATACATTCGAGATCACGATACCTGCATAAGTGAGAAACAACGACCCCTAATTAAAAATATTTTAATAATATTAATTTTCTGATTTATTCTTCTTTTTTCGTATCATTAGGTAAGAGAGGATCCACTGAAGTAAGATCGGCGTGGGCTGCGTTTTGGGTCATTTTGATCGGTTTGGGAATTGCTGCCGGTGGAGGATATCTTGTCTACAAATATAGACTCCGGGTAAGCCATTTTCTGGGATTTCCCCCTGTTTTTTGTGTGTTGACTTCTTGATGTTGACTTTTCGATGGTGGGATTGCAGTCATACATGGATTCAGAGATAAGGGCTATAATGGCACAGTACATGCCACTGGACAGTCAAGCGGAAGTTCAGAATCATCTCAACGATGAACATGCATAAAACGGTGCAATTTGTTCAAGGGCTGATGTTATTCATACTCTGAGGTGTTATATCTGTAATGTACATGCACAATAGAAAAAAAAAGTTTCCAGTTAACAGTTGAACAATTAGGGATAGAAACTGGAGGCCGACAGACAGGGAATGGATCTGGCTTTCACGTCTTCCGATTTTTCATTCCTGACCACTTCATTTTTATGGTGTTTCAGTATTTCATTATTGCAACTCAATACGGGTTTTTTAGCCGCTGTTATACCTTATATTTTGGTTTTAAGGATAACTGGATTGTTTGCGTAATGGATTTCGTTACATTTGTTGTTTGATGATGTGGCGAATAGTTGTGTTTGTTGATTGTGTTGGCGGGCTGAAGTCGGTTCTTGCTAATATCTAGCGTCTAGTCTATTTAGACATTGCATTGAATTGAAGAACAGTAAATTAGACTGACTAATATAGCTTCTTGTAAGAGGGAGAAGTTGTATATGTTTTGTTTGTAACAAAATATAACGTAATGCTACTCAAACTGATACAAATCTCGATATTTGTTTATTTCTCAACTACGTTGCTGTTAGTACTAAAGCATAAAGTAACGGTATCAGTAACGTTAGACAATTTTTCCCTCCCTTTCTCCTTAAACATAGCATTTCTATTTTCAGAGGAGCCAGGATATGAAGTTTGGGAGACGCAGTTTTCATGTGAAAAAAATTCAATCTGCTTTAATATAATTAATTAATTTATGGAGGTATTTATAAATTATAACTTAGTTTTTACGTGATTTAAATACCTTTTAGTTTTGGTTTTTGGTGTATTCTTTTTAAGGAAATAAGGTAATTTTTTTTGTGTGTATTTGGTGCATATATTTCAATTGTAGTTCATTAAGCGTGAATCCATCCATTCAAAGAACCGGAAATAACAATATCATTATTTGAAGCATGAACATGTTATGTTTTGTTAACTATGCATGAACTTGATAACACTCAGATATTTCAAGTAACTGTATTAAATTTGAATGAATCAACTAAATAGATAAAAATTGAATAGCTAATGAAAAAAATTCAATAAAATGAAATATAAAAAAATATTTAAGTCGTTTTTAAGATATCATATTATTCAATTACTTTATTTAAAATAAAATTGTAATAAAAAAATAGCAGTATCCATGGTCTTAGTCCAATGGTTGAGATATAAAGCTATGATACTATAAGTCAAAACTTCGAGTCCTCATTTGGATAGAGTGGGGTGAGGTTTTTTTTATTGTTATTGTAAGCCAATGAGATAAATTTAAAAAACAAATAACAATCTAAGATATAGAAAAAAATAACCAATAATTTTAAGTAAATAAACAAAATTAATAAAACAAAGTTTCATAATGTAAGAAATAAACTTAAATTTAAAAGCATGAATAAACAAGATGGGGGTGGTGAAGGAAAAGAGAGGGAACCCTCTTAAGAGGACCTCTCCTGGGAGGGGCCCTCTTACGCGCGCGTGTATGCGCACGGGATAAGAAGTACATACGCACACATACACGCGTACACGTATGCACACACAGCATACACACACGCACACACATATGTGCATACACGCTTACGCAACATACACATGTATAAGAGCTTGTGCACATAAACTCTCTTAGAGGACATTATAGGTCAAGAAATCAGGGTTTAAACCCCTCTCATGTCATATTACACATAAAATAGCCTAACGTGAGATTCCCCCTAGTAAACTTTGTCGATGCTGTTGATTAATATGCATGCCAGTATACAAAGCATTGCCTAATGCATATCGAGGAGTACCCCCGTTCGAGATACTTACCCATAATTAATTAAAAGTTAAAATCACAAATAATATAAACCATTGATGTGAGGATTGTGAATCATGATCATTGTTTTTTTAATTTTGAGTGTGACTCACATGATAAAAAGATCAAACAAAAGAACTCATTTCCTCCTCTTTTCTTTCTTCCTTTGCACTTCCATTCTTATGCACTAAAGAGCTTAATGGTGGGGCACTTTTCCCCACCAAGGGTGGTTGGTAGGGCACGTGCACCACCGCCCCCACCCCTCCCTCCGCCACTGTCTATCTTTGAGCAAGAATGGCCGGTCGACTTCTATGTCTTGGAATCGTTAGACTCAAAAGATTAAGCTGATAGGTAAGATCCAATCGTAGTATTTAGATTATTCCTAATACTCCTCCGCACGCGAATGCTCATTGGGTTTCAAGCGGATACAACATAGACCCATTCTGCCATGTATTGCAATTGTTTTCAACAAAATTAGTTGCCAGGATTCGAACTCTCGACCTTTAGGTCTAAGGTGGCCTGATACCATGTCATGGAACTGTTAGACCTAAAAGCTTTAGCTGATAGGTAAGACTCAATCGTAGTATTTATATTATTCCTAACAGTCTATTCTCTTTTATGTTTTGTTTAAAATACAGTCAAGGCGGCCGCTTAGACGGAGTTTTTTGAAATACCGTCACGATTTTATATAATCGGACGGTCAAGACGAAAAATGTTGTCAAAACTCAAAAAAAGTCGCAAAATACTAGAAAAGTGTCGTCAAAGCCTATAAAAGTGCTGATAAATTTTTTTATTTCATTACATAAAAATTCATGTGTTAGTTAAATTTATTATTTTAATTCATTAATAAATATTATATATTTTAAAATACTAATCCGTCTAAACCCCGTCTAAGTTCCGATTAATCCACGATTAATCCTCACCTAAATCTTCGAAAACTCTAACCGTGGACTAACCCTTTATAAAACACTGCTTAATTCACGTCACTTGATGTATAAATTTTTTTGAAGAGCTTGCACGTGTCAATCAATATAGCCGGATGGATTAATTTAACAAATAAAATGATAATGGAGTTTGATACGTGTGGATCCATATATAATTCCAACAAGCACATATTGGAGTCAAAATCATACCAAAATGAGGAGTATTTAATTGTTAATCGATGTTGAATTTGAACTCCAACAATTGAACACATGATGATAGTTCAAGCTTCATAAAATTTTATAATCACTGTGTGTTGGAATCCCACATCATTTTATTATAAGACTAAATTTTTGGCATATTAATGAAGCAATGTAACTCTAAGAAGTATCTTTTGGATGCTAATAGATACTGAAATTAATTTCGTTATTGAATCAAATTGATTACATCAATATTTTCTCCTCTTTCATTGATATATCCCAGAAGAGGATCTCTATAGTTGTTCACCAAAACACCATTTTTATAATATTAATTAGTAAATCTTTGTGTTGTATCTTTTTTAATATTATTAACAAAAAAATCAAAAGCATCAATTTTCAATTTCAACAGTTATTGAGATGCAGTAATGAGCTAAAGATCAAGTCCAAGATCCATTCCATTGTAAGCTAATGGTGCATACATCCATAGATCATCAGAACTTAGCAGCTGAAAAAGTCAACGACAAAATATGTCAGTTAATCAGACGACTTAAATCAAATCTCATCAAGGTTTACGAAAGTAACCAATTTTCAATAAGATGCATTTTAAAAGAATTATCAATCTTAATTACCTTAATTTGGAGCTGAAGAAACTTTACATAGTGCACTGCTTCTTCAAGCATTGTACTAATATCAACCTGCAACCAATAACCAATCTCGTAAATTTTTCGATTTACAACTTCATAAGAGTTACTTTTTAGTATTCGCATCTCATTTACAAAAGACACATTGTTCTATAGCTACCAAAAGTGGAATAGTATCTAGAATCAAACTCAAGAGCCATAAAAACACGAATGACATCAAACAATTACCTTTGTTCCATTGGGGACAAGGCTTTGCAGAATTCTTAACCTCTCATTGATTCTTTCTCTTCTTTTCTGCAAAATCATAAATAATTATATAATCATCAATATTCCATTATTACCGACCTAGTTGGGATGTCTTACTATTCTTCACTTATTTCATGAGTTATTGCAGTAACATTACTTACCCTTGCATAAAGGCTTTGTGGATCGGTAGCCGCTCCTCTACTTGCTCTAGTTTTTCCATTTACATTAAGAGATAGATTCGAATCATCCTCTGAGCAACAGCTGCTCGAGGCAACCGCCCCTTTAAGCCCATCGTTACATTCTTCTTCATTGTTGCTACCACTGCTTGTACAAACCTTCGGGTTTTTCTTTGACCTCACATTCCTTTTCGTCTTTTCAACCTACATTGTCCAAATATACCCGTAAAAAATTCGAAAATATTTCAAGCAGAACTTTTATTATTATCTCTAACGCAAACATTAAATACATAACAAAAAACATGCATCTCTTACTCACATTGTCAAGCCCACGCGGTCTTTTCTTCGGAACCTCGGATGTTTGATCTTCTGTCGGGTTTTGCCTACCGAATTCTTCCTCGTTTCCGCTAGTGATCATTTCTTGATTCGGGTAATCGTTGCCCTCGACAAGATATGATGCTATGTTTCGTTGATCATCCATAGAAAAATCGAATGAAGTAGATCGATTAGTAGTGTTACTCAAGGCTGGATTGCTAGACTCACTCATCAAGCAGTAGCTTTCTTGGCTTGAGATTGGATTAAGAAAATTTCTTCCACCACTAATACTATAATTAGATGATAAATTGTACAGATTAGTAGTGTTGTTACAATCAGATGCAGCTCTGAAACCTGAGTTAGAACCGAGAAGTTGTGCCATGAAATCAGCCTCTTCATTAGTAAACATTTCAGTAAAACAATTTAACTCTCCTTCAATTGTTAAAGCAATAGCCTCCATTGTTCAAAGTAGAGAAGGAATTGATTAAGAGTGGTAGCTGTGTTAATTAGAAATGCTAATTAACAGTTATTTAGTTAGAAGAAGCTTTGTTGTGCTTGAGATAAAAATGAGATGAAAAACAGGTATTTATACTCAACAAGAATTAATTGGAAATGTACAAAAGGTTGTTTGGGTTCTCGGGTATGTGTCCAGCTCCTTTAAATTATTTATAAAAAAGCATAACTTGACTAATCCAAAACATATATCTGAATTAATTAATAGCAATGATTATTACGTGAAAAGGTCTTAATTAGTTTTGCAGCTAATTTGGACAAGTCCGTAATGGGGCCAAGTACAACTCATCCATTAGACTTAGATATGGACAAATTGGGGATGTTTAAATATTGTTTTTGAAATAAAAGTTAAATCAAGATTAGTTGAGTTAGTAAAATCGTTATGTATCAACATGTTTTTATCAAAAATGTCTCGGTTTTGATCCTGTGAATATTCCGGATCAAAAGTAATATAGTTGTCAAAAGAATGTTAACATGATGCAAGAATAATTTTCTTGAGAGAGAACTGTGAAAGAGATGAATAACTGATTTGTTATTCAACAAAAAATACATAGAAATGGCTTATTTTGAATGTGAGGAACGCATTTGAGTTGTTTATGGAGAAGGGTTTCGATGTGGATTTTGCGGCTCCGATTGGTGGTGAGCATGTTTTCATTGGCTTTAATGTGGTAGATAATATGCATGACTTCGTTAATGGTGAATGGAAAGTTTTGATGAATATTTTTACAGAAGTTTCATATATATCAAATGAGTTCTCCACATCGAAATGCATTCTATATCTTGATTTAATGGGTATTCCCCCAGCTGTGATTTGTGAACCTTGAGTTCGAAAACTAGGGTCAAATTTTGGGTGGGTGGTAGCGATTGATTGATTTTAATTGCCCGGATAGGTTGGATGTGGTGTCGTGCCTTGTTTCGGTGCCGGTTGGCACGATTGGGAGGACATTTAATTTGGAAGTAGGGTCAACAGATATGCTAGTTGTTGCGGGATTACGCCAAGGTGTGGGTTGTAATCATATGGATGAGAATGATTCGGAGGAGGGGATTGAAGGGAGGTTTGAGGTGGAATGAGAATTGAATTTTAATGAATTGGAGTCCGAGGGCAGTAGTGTTTCGGTCAATAGCAGTAACAGTTCGGGTTTTGGTGGTGTATATGGTATAGTCTTGAGCAACGAGCCAAGGTGCTTGAGAAATGAACAGCCTAGCCGCTCTACAGCTGTCTTTCGACAAGAGAATGTCGCAAGTTTGAGCCATGTATCGAAACGGGTTGTATGTATGGTTCCTCATCAACCTCTCCAAAGTTGGACAATGTTAGGAGTCAGGAAGGGTCGCATGGTATGGAGAGTAGAAGTGGGAAGGCGACTCTATCCTCGGAACCAGACATTCTAAATATGAATACAGTAATTGTAAGGGTGAGTGAGAATGCGCAGAAATTTAGCGAAGAGGTTTTAACGTTTAAGGTTGTAAAAAATCTTGGTATTTTTGATGGTCAACATTTGGATGTCGTTATTGAAGCCATGGAGGATAGGCAGGGCTGAGTTGTTTCGTAACAGCCAATTCAAGGTTTTTTTTGTTATTTCTTATGTCTTTAAATTTTGTATGTTGGAATTATCGCGAGAGGATTTCGAGAGGAGCAAAACATCATTTTTTTCGGGCACTAATTTGGAATCGAAATATGCACTTTTTCTATATGGTGGAGACTAAAGTTTCAAAGATTAATGAGCATACGATCCAGAGACATTGGGGTCTTAATGATTTCGGAGTTGGTCATGTGCGAGCATAGGGGTGGTCGGGAGGTATTATTGTATCGTGGAATTGAACGCTACTGCAAGGACATGTAGTTAATTCGGGCGAAAGGTGGATAGAGGTACATTTACGATCTAACAAACATGAGTTTAATGTAATTTTTGTATATGGTCCAACAAATCATAGGAATCGGGAGTATGTTTGGAATGAGATATCGCTGATTGTTCAAAATCAGCATAATACCTTAGTTTGTGGGGACCTTAACGAGGTTCTTTTTAGTTCGAAATATTTTGGAGGAGGAGTGACTAACTCGATGTTGATGTTCAAAGAATTTGTTGATGGAAGTGTTTTGTATGATATTTCATTGAATGATAGAGATTATATGTGGTCGAACAGTGTGTCATATTCTAGAATTGATCGTGCCTTCTCATTGAAGGAGTTACTTGATGAATGGCCTTCGATGAACATTGCGACGGTTGATACAACTCTTTCGGACCATTTTCCGATTATTTTTTCTTCACATATCACTTCACAGTTTAGAAGGAGATCATCTCGTTTGCTTAATTGTTGGTGGGATAACAAAGGTTTTCTATCGTTCCTTAGATCGAAGTGGGAAATTATTTGTGGTAAGTGGCCATCCAAAGATGTTGATTTCACGTTAAGCAAACTTTGGAATTTTATTCGTCCACGGCATGCCAAAAATTTTTGTGATTTGGAAAACAAAATAAAATTGTTGGAGGAGAGGCTAGTTGATCTAACATCAAGTGAAGCGGTTCAGCCATGACATGGATTGATGGGGTCGGAACTACATCATGTGCTCGATCAATTGGCGTGGGAAGGGAAAGTTTGGAAAAAAATTCATCATCAACAATCGCGGATTTAATGGGCTGTATTTGGGGATAATAATACTAAGTTTTTCCATCGTGTAGCGTCAACGAGATTTAGAGAAAACCGAATAAATGAGCTTGAGGTTGATGGTTCTTTGGTGAACGACCAAGCAAGTATTATTGCGGTAATTAATGGCTTCTACAAGGAACTGTTTCCCGCAGTAAGTGCAATCCCATATTCCCTTGAGAGGCTGCAGTTCCGAGAGGTTAGTAATGAGGCCAATGAGGGGTTGATCGGTATATTTACCGAAGAAGTATGGAGGGTTTTTTGTTTGTGCAATGAGGGGAAGGCATCGGGTCCGGAGGGCTTAGGTACTTTTGGGATGAATTGAAGTTGAGTATCATGGATATTTTGCATACTTTTCTCGCAACCGGGAATCTACCAAGCTCGATTAAGAAGTCGTTTACAGTTCTTATTCCAAAGGTCCCGGGGTTATCTTTATTGGGAAATTATAGACCGATTGCTCTTGTGCATGGAATTTGTAAGATTATTTCCAAGGTTCTCGCGGTTAGACTAAAACCCATCTTACCGGAACTAATTTCAAGCAATCAATTTGGTTTTGTCAAAGGAAGGAACATAAGTGAGTGTTCATTCATAGCTTTGGAGGTGATTCATTCCGTTCGGTCAAGTAAACGGTCATGCTTTGCTCTTAAGCTTGACTTTAAGAAAGCATATGACTGCATATCGTGGGACTATATAGATACAGTTCTCCATAGAATGGGTTTTGATAACAAGTGGATTCAATGGCTGGCTGGGTGTAGAGATGGTTCGACAGCCGAATTCTTGGTTAATGGGACACCATGTGAACCTATTCGACTTCATAGGGGGGTGAAACAAGGAGACCTGATGTCACCCCTTATATTTGTGTTAGCGGTTGAGGGATTAAAATAATTTTTTGATGAGAGCATACGAAAGGGCTTTAATTCCAGGTTTTCAAGTTGAAGGTTCCTCTCGCAATATTTGGTTGCTCCAATTTGCAGACAATACATTATGTTTCGTCACGACGGATGAGTCTTTGATTCCGATTGTTAGGAGAATCCTTCGATGCTTTGAGTTAATATCGGGTTTAAGCATCAATTTTCACAAGAACTCGCTTAGCAGCATTAATGTCAATGAATCACGGGTAGTTGCGAGTGCTTAAATGTTGGGTTGTAAGGTTGAATCATTTCCATTGGTATACCTCGGCGCTCCATTAAGTTATAAGAGGATCCCCCTTTCCAGGTGGAACCCACTTATAGAAAAGTTTCATAATAGGCTCCAAAGATGGAAGGGAAATTGTTTGTCGTATAGTGGAAGAGTGGTGTTGATTAAATCGGTTTTAGCATCATTACCGGTGTATTTGTTATCTCTCTATAAGATGCCAACATCGGTGAATTTAAGTATAGTGCGAATTATGCGAAATTTCCTATGGAAAGGCGATGCGGCAATAAAAGGAATTAGTAAGGTGAGTTGGGATTTGATTGTGCTTCCAAAGAAGGTGGGCGGGTTGGCTATAAGGGACTTTCGTGTTGCTAATTTAAGCCTTTTATTGAAGTGGATATGGAAGGCTCGGGTGGAGGAGAGAGAGTCGTTGTGGGTTGAGATTTGTGTTAAAAAATATGAGATGAATTTGTGGATTATTTAGAAGACAGAGATGGTAGATGTTTATCTCATATTTGGAAATGTATAGTTTCTTGTTGTGTGAGGAATAATGGTTTTTCGAAGGCGTTTAAAGCAAATATACGGGTTATGGTGCGAAATGGAAAGATGTGCTCATTTTGGCACGATAATTGGACGGCGAAGCTGCCGTTGGCGGTGATTTTTTCAGACTTGTATGAGCTGAATAATCAGAAGTATTGCAGCATTTTGGAGGGCTGTAATGTATTGTTTGGTGCTGCCCCGTTTTTGAGACCATTTTGGAAGCGTCATTTGCGAATTTTGAACAGGGAGAGGTGCGCACAGCTTCGAAGATGTATTGAACATTCTAATCCTAATTTAATTAGATGTGTTTCGGGTAGTGGGAGTGAGGGGGGACTGCCGGTCATGGTATTCTCAGATGGTGACGATGTATTTCGATGGAATGGCAACTCGAGTTCTTATTCGGCAAGGAGCTTTGGTTCTCATTATTATGAATCCTTACACCTCACTTCGGAATTAGATTTTGACATCGTTTGGAAGACATGGCTTATTCCGAAGATCACATTTTTTGGGTGGTTAACCTTTCATGAGTGGCTGCCAACGAAGACCTTTATAATGGCTCGAGGTTGCATCGATAATGTAGAATACCCCTTTTGTGGGGAGGCGGAAACTATGGAACATGTTCTCTTTCATTGTTTTAAGGCTCGACAAGTGTGGTGTAACCAATTTCGATTTTTTCGTTTGGTGGTGACAATACTAGGATTGTCGAGTACTTTTATCGATTGGTGGTGGTCTTTATTCTGTATGGGGCCTTGTCAGGAGTTTGCCACTTTGATGTGGTTTTTTATAGCATGGAACATTTGGAAGTGGAGGAATGAAGTGATCTTTGATAACCAACAGAAGGAGGCCGACTTAGTATTAGCTAGTTATTATCATTGTCGTTTTATTTATCCTTGTAATAGGTTTAAGCTTCCTTTTGGTTTGAATGATGTCCTCATTCAACTTAGCATTATGCTTTGTACATAACTTGTAATCTCCTTTGGAGAAGTTGCTTATTTTAATTTAATGAAAAGAGGAGTGAGTGTTTTGTAGGCAAGCGATTGCATCAACTTAATTTCACATGCTCCAATCTTTTTCCGATGGGAAAACACATTGTTTCCCCGGAGGTTTTAAAAAAAAACAATGATGTGCACTTACATAGTTGTTCTAAAAAATTGTTATTTTATCATTTCTAACGATGAAATCAATATTTTTTTTTACTAATACAATGATTGCAAAGTGAATGTAAAGTAACTTTATAAATAAAAAGGCACTATAAAATTTCCTGCATCATTAAATCAAAGTGACTTGTATAAATTAATAATGTTGAAGTGTAAAATTTCTATGTTACATTTCACAAGTAGTATATAAGCAGATTTATATTTATTACATTTATGTAGACAAAACAATTTTACATATACTCAATAAAGTTTGTAGATAATCTAAATGAATTGTTAAGGAATCGAAAACTAGTTATTGAAAAAAGTAGGCTAAATACATGAGGAACTCGTGAACTTATTTCTAAACATCATTTTCTCTCATAAATTTTCAAAAGTTTCAAATAATCCTCGACTTGTTAAAAAGTGCATCAATTTTCCCCCTCAATTTAATATGTCAGATCTTGATTGGAGAAGAAAAATAAAGAAAATAACATTTTTGAAAAATCAAATCAACAAAAAAACTGATCCACATGATATTAAATTCGGAGATTATTTAAAATTTTTAAAAATTCATTAAGTATATATAATGTGACTCTAGATTCATTAATCCAAAAAAGTATTAATAGGGGGAGGGAGAGTTGAAGAGAATGGCACACGGCAGTTGAGAGACGTGGGCTCTTTTTTATATTTAGAGAATATTATGGGATATAATATAATGTAATGTATAGTATAATCATGATTATTTATATGATAAAGACAAATGAACTGGAAGATGATGACATGAAGTTCAACTGATCATGTTTTTATTTTTTATATAAAATTTGTCAGATTTCTTTGTCATTTTGGCTCCTGATAACGACCGGATAATTTAATTGGTAACTAAAATTACTTAATAGTGAGATATTGTAATTAAGGGGTTTCGATTTCGAACATTGGATTTAGCCGAAATTCTTGGTAACTAAGTTGAGATACTTAAGAAGAAAAAAAATTAACTCATCGATGTAGATCAATGCTAATTGCACGCTTGATTAAAAGAAATAAACTTAAGGGTTCATAACCCTATCGAAATAGCATATGAGTTAATAATAATTAAAGATATGATAAATAAGGAATTTAATTTAGGGTGTTAAATTCATGACTTCATACCTCCATTTTGAAAGATGTACGTACAAATTGAGTTACATTTATATTTGTGTTACATGATGTCAATTCAATTATATAATCAACATATGATTTGTTTAACACTCTTAAGCGTTTGAATATTTTCAGTGTCAAAAGGAGGTAATATTGGCAGGGTGGTGACGGGGTTGGCTCACATTGGCACCATTTCTTACTTACGTGTAAATCACCTAAAAATGCCTAATATATGTAGTCATTGAAAACAACAAAGAAAATATATTTGACCAAATTCTACCACTGGTGAAAATACTCTGACATTGTCATGATATTAAAGCATGGATAAACATTCTTTAATGTTGAGATATGGTAAAGTTATAAATTTCAAACATTTCCAACAATTTAATTGATTGATGCTTAGTGCAACTGTGTGAACCCTTAACAAACTATTTAAATCTCAATCATTAATTTCAACTTTATCCTTAGATGAGGTATTTGATTTGTGGAATGATAAAGTATTGTTAAATTTGATGGACTTTTTGTATTAGATCTATTATAGCTATATTACTTATTTCATTGAATAACTATCACATTTGAGGTTGAAGGAATAATTATTCTACGAAATGAAAAATGAGTGTAATAGAATTTTACAAATAGTCTATTATATTTCACGATTTTTATTTATTTTATGGCTATTCTATGGAATAGTCACGTGAACCAAATCCGGTAGAAATTGAGTTTGTGACTTTATAGGTCACAGGTTCGCATCACATCCAGAATGGGTTGATGATTTTCCTTTGTATTTTAATAATTTAAGCGCATTTATGCAATTTTTTTAAAAAAAATTAAGCTTTAACATCACTTAATGTGTTATATGATTAATTGCAAGATTTATGTCAAATTGATCAAGGTTCACAATGTTAATCAATAAATTGAAAAACTTAAAACTTTGATTAGTTTTTTTAACTCAACTGAATTTCACTATAATATAATTAACTATGTCAAAGTTACTCAATATAATTAAAAATAAATGGAAAAGGATACAAATAAAAGGACGGGTAATGATGTGGAGAGATTAGTTTGACATTGTGATAATAAATGGGAACCAGACAGTACATTAGTTTATTGGATTCTTTTGTCTCCTCTTTTGTTCTTCTAAACCTATTCCCTAAGTGTCTTAGAATCTATCTTGTCATGTTTGGAACTCTTCTTTATTTTTTTTTCTTTTCTACAAGATTCACTACAATTCCTATCTATCTCATTTTATGACAAAAAGGAGTATAAAATATTGAAAATAATGATGTGAACTTAAATAGTTACTTTAGAAACTAAAATTACTATGCTTTAATATCTTGGCTTTAAGAAGTACTTGGAAGAAAACATAAAAAAAACAATCAGAATGTACTGAAAAACGGATAACAAATATTTCAGTTTATTTTCATATTTTGCATAGAATATCAAGCATTGGGGGTTATTTTCAGTAAATAAATATTGGGCGTAATAGTAGATAATTGAATTTCATAGTAAACTTAATAATTCCACTTTAAATCCAGGTTGGTTTAACTTGTTGTAAAATCACATGGAATGTTATATTAGAAAGATTTTGATTTCAAACCTCAAAGCTTGTAATTTGTGATAGAAAATAATCTGAACCTAAAAACAACACTTCAAATCAAAGGGTAAAGTTGTTAAAAATTTATTTCATTGGTTGGACAACCATTTTTAATTTAATGATCAAACATTACAGTACCACCCTGGATGAGATAAAGTTGTTTAATGGGTTCAGATCCCTATCCATTGAATCCCATTTATGCCAACCTTCTATATATTCTACATATCTCTCCTACAGTGATTCTCGCCATATATACTTTTCTGATTTTGATCGATTTTTATACAGAGAATTGGGTGTTTTAACGTGTTTTTAAATACAATAATATTGTGTGGCCAATGTGTTACATATTTCTTAAAGATATCATTTTTCCATGTGAATTGAGTCGATCCTTAATTTGTATAATTTTGATGTAACACAAATTCTCACAATATGTCTCATTTCACCGTCTTACTCCCTGAAATTTTACTTTTATTTTACAAAGTCCCTATTTTGGCAAAAGTGCACAAGTTTTCTCATGAACGTCATGTATCAGGTTCTTGTTTATTTGACTTTCAAATATGACATTCTCTTTATTTTTCTCTCGTCAACTAGAAACTGACACTTATGCATGGGAGGCTTCCGACTAGGAATTTCCTTTCTCTTAGAGGATGTCCCAATATTGATCAGAAATGCCCTTTTGCGATGATCCCGAGAGTCATGAACACTCTATTTTTCATTGTACAGAGAGTGCATTGACTTGGAAACGTTTGTGTAAAATTTTTGGAGCATGTTTGGTGATTCCATGGTCGGCAAGTGAATTCCTTTCGACGTGGAGGGAGTCTTTTCGGAGTGGACCGAAACGTGAGTTTGCAACTTCCGTATGGTTTCATTGTGCGTGGTTACTTTGGAAGAGGCGTAGCAAGTTTGTTTTCGAGGGTGTTTTGAGTTCGGAGGATTTCGCACTATCATGTATTTATTTTACTTGGTTCGTTTTCAAATGTAATAACTCTAAGTTCCTAGGATTCGAGGTATCAGATGTCTTTAATAATCTGAACATGTTTATATCTTGCACTTAACTAGTTTTGATGGTTCCTTCTCGGGACTTTCGAACTAGCTTTATATTTAATATATTTTTGGCCTTATTGTTTCTCTTGTCATTTGGGGTGCCCACCTAGTTGGGATGCCCAAGACTTAAGGTACGGCATGGGATTTTTTTCTTCAAAAAAAAAAAAAAACTAGAAACTGACACTTGACGTTCATGTGACAAAATAGTGTGCTTTTACGCTAAAACAACCAAACTCCACAATGAGTCATTTTATGAAAATTTGATCATTCATGTGTTTTTGTATAGAGATTTCATTTGATGTTATACTCTTCTTAAAATCAATAACCTGTGGCATGTTCGAGAATCGGTGCATTCGACCGCATGAGTGAATGTATTAGTAAATGTAATAAAAAAAAATTATATTAACAATCAATATGCATTAGTTATATTTCCTGTTTTGTAATTTCATTTACAGCCGACCCACTTAGTGTGGGATTAAGACTTGGTTGATTGATTGTAAGATTTATAATACTAGCATAGTTCCAGAAATGGTTCCGCATACTCGATTGTTAAATAGCCATGTTCCATGAGCTGTAAGTATAATATATATATGTTACGCTTTGTTTACGCAACTAATAAAACATGATTAACGAAACCCAAAAACCATTTTTTAAACCACGTGCATGGTTTTGAAACCCTAAAATAATAAATATTATTATACCTAACAATTCAAACCCCCCAAAAAAACTCCATTTTTCGACATTTCGTAACAAACCCTAAGATAGATTAATTAAAGTATAAAACTAATTATATTTTATTTGTATTAACAATTACAATAATCCTCATTGCTTAATCTTAAAAATCACAACAAATATCCCTTCGAGTTATATGCTAATTTTGACACGTAGAAAAAACGACAAATAATCATAAACTGGAAAAAGTATCTATTTTCATAGAATCAATTGATTTAAAGGTTTAGTTAATAACTATTAAGTTTTGGTTTAGCAACCATCACCCTTGAAAACATTTAAGAAATGTGGGGTTGTGGAATCAAACCTCACAATCAACAAAATTGATAAAATATACCTTATTTCTAAAAAAAAACGGTTAAGTTAATAGGTAAAAGTACTATAAAAATAAGTAATAACTTTAACCTTATTTTTCTTTCTACCTACACGTAAATGACTATTAAATTTGGAACAGGGGCAATACATAATCGTTTTCTCATGTGTTGAAACATAATAACAAATCTATCTATCATAATTCGAACTATTAACACTAGCTTTGATAATATTTATGAAAAGGAAGCTTCATACCAATGATGTTATTATTTTAATTTGTAAATTATATTCCAATGATGAAATAAACAATGGTATTTGTGGAATTTCGTGCCGGCCATTGCACGATGTTTTGTAGGGTTAGTACTAATAAAAATTTTGTTTAGTTCTAGGAACAAAAATAATTATATATAATATGTATATAATTTTGTTCAGCAAGGGAATAAAATCTTTGCATTGTAACTGTGTGTTTGAAAGCTGCTGTAATCTGATTTTGTTCTTTATTTCTTTGATTTATCATAATTCCATGTATATAGTGTTTTTATAAGTATATTGTCTTGATTCGAGTATTAGACCCAATATTTGGTATGGTCAAGATTAAATATTGGTCGTGCAATTCCTAAGAGTTCGTAAGGTTTGAGATTAAAATACGAGAACT
>CATIWQ010002815.1:0-11542 GCA_949673415.1 Euphorbia schlechtendalii
CACTATAGTTGAAGTCATTTTTATACTTCATATAAAAGATTTCACGTGGTATATAGTTGTTTTTTATGCAAATGCAGATACTAGGTAAATCTTGGGAGTAAAATGATCTAAAGTGGAATTCTATGAAAAAAGAGTGAAAAAGGTGAAAAAAGATGCATGGAACTTAAAGATTTGTCTTAGGATCGAAGTTGGCAAAGATTGGTAAAGTTACAAGGAGAATTCTGAAGAAAAACACATTTCACGGTCGCGAATTAGCATTCTTCAAAATAGAAAATTGCCAAACAAGTATTTATGGTTGCGACTTGTATATCGCGGTCGCGACTTGGATGGTTTTCTGGTTAAATCTTCTTAAATACCAACCGCTAGATAAGAACGATCAACCGCCATCAACCGTCATCAACTACCAATGAATAGACACCTATTGGAAGTCAAACAATCACAAAAAGGTGCCTATCCATTATGGATAAGATTGAAACTTCTCAACCAATCACAATGAAGTGATATAATCATTCGCCAATGGACACGACTCTTTGTATGGATAGACGCAACCCTTCGAACTCTATAAATAGGGCTCCAAACTTTACAATTTCGGGTAGCATTAGAGTACAATTATTGGGTTACGTATAGTGTGTGTAGATAGAGAATAAAATATCTAGTTTCGCTATGTTCATAAGTGTTAGCGAGAAAATGTTTAAGTGATTCGAATCCTTGTTTCGATCACTAGATTTCTCTATATTCTCGAGCGATTGTTGTACAAGTGTACGTGCAAATCACTTATCAATAAAAAGTTTTCATTCTTCAATATTCGTTTGTTTGATATTCGCAAAGAATAGCATCCTAGCGAAGGTTCTGAACGGGTCGTGACCGAATTTAAAGCAGACACAGGAATTGCGGGAATTGACGACTCCCATTAAAGAGTGGATACGGTTTGATCAACTTTAGCTTTCACTTGCATAACTTACAACTTTGCTTTGCTTTCTACTTATACTTTCTATTTCAAAGTTTATGATATGTCTATGTATCATAATGCCTATTTCGTTTTAAGTCTTTTATATTAATCAAGTTATATGCATTGGAGTTAATTTGAAGAGTAGTTTCGGTGTTACCAAAATCGTGTATAATCACTAGATCTGTGATATAACGCTGTTTAGTGAGCAAACATTTTTGGAATGGTAACTTGGTAAATATGGCTATGTGAGAGCGACCCGTACCAAGCATAGTATCGACGTTGTCCAGGTTTATATAATTGTCTTAATTCGTTTGCGCTGGGTTTAGAAAAGTTATTTCATGTGTTGCTCTGCGGTGAATAATTGAATATCTGGGTGTTTTGAACCGAGTCTGTTAGATTAGTTTAGTGAATCGTAAAATCTTTGTCGAACTTGCATGTTTTCTCTACTATACTTATTTCGTAGGGAAATCAATAAATTTAGATTCTATAGTCTTCCATAACTATATTTACTCATTCTTCATTCTAATCCTCCTATCCAAAACTTCAAATTATTTTATTTTCCTTTTTCTGTTTCCCTTGTTGATCTTTATAGCTAGTCCTTCCCTGTGGGATCGATATCTTTTAAAACTACATCATTGCTGTATACTTGCAGTGGTCACCATTTCTATTTAGATAAGCGGTACTGACAAAACCTGTTCGAATTTGAACTTATATCTTATCGGTAGGAAAGTGGCGGACAAGGTTTTTGGCTTTATTATTAAATTCTAGGAGCCATTAGAGTCTAAATTTAATAACAAGTTTTTGGCATCGTGTCGGAGAAAATTCTTTCGGAACGAGTATAGTCAAAAGTTAATGAACATTTATTAGAATCAAAACCTTGCGAACAGTGGGGCACTCAAAAAAGGCATACGGACTATGACATACTGAATGTTATGACAGGTTAATGAAAAATATAATTTAACTAAATCTAAAGGCAATTAATCATATAAGAATTGTGATCCAAATTATCAGTATATAGTTAATTTTCATCCTGGTAATCTTACAATGCACATAAAAAGTTTTTTTTTTGTACAAAATGAAATATAACTCAAGCAAAATAAAACAAAAGGTACAAAATGCAATTGAAATAAAGGTACTTGGATAAGGTGCAGAGTAAATAAAATTATCTATTTATTCACTCATTTTATCCATTGAATTTACTTGCAAGACAACTTATATTGAAGTCATATTTATAAAATGTAAAGAACAGTAAAAACTTTAAAATAATAATTTTTCTTATCTTAATAACTTAAGTATTTTTGTGATTGAGGTCTTAGCCTAGTGGTTAAGACGCAAGCTGTGGACTCTAGAGGTCCCAGGTTCGAGTCACATCCGGGATGGGTTGGGGATTTTTCTTTCCATTTAATGTAAGCCCAAATGAGGTAAATTTTTTTTAAAAAAAAAAAGTATCTTTGAAATTGAATATAAATATATTGAAGGAAATGAAAAGAAAAGGAGAATAATTAATGTAAAGTGAGTGTGGTCCATTTGTCGGCTTCATCCCATTTCCATAACTTTTTTCTTTTCTCCTCGTACATTTCACCAGTACTCTTGTTAATTGATCCCGGTTTATTTTAAATGAACCGTTTGAAACATTTTAATTCTCCTCCTCCTCCTCCTCTTTCTTCTTCTCAATATCAGTAGACCAGGTCCAAGGCTTCTACTTTTTTAAAAAAACTTGGTGGGGCACAAGTTATGTTAGCCTATTTCTGGTGAAGGGAAAAGGGGTGGGTTCTGACCGTTGGTGGGACACATGCCCCATCCCTCCACCATTGATTATTTGGGCTTCATTAACTTCCTGTTGTGTCTTAGAGGTATCAATAGTTGCTTCGTTGGAACCGATTTTGGTTTCCTCAGCACTTTTAGCATGGAGGTTGATGTCTAATGGAGACTTAGGAGGAGAAGGTTGTTTGGGAAGTGATTTTAGTGGAGATGGATTTTAAGGAGGTGTGAATATTAGTGCTGAAGGTATTAGTGATTTGATAGGTGATATTTGATGAGATAAAGAGGTTTTTTGGTTTTAATGCCAGGAGAAGGAGATTTCATGGCCTTAGGGTAGTGTTTGGGTAATGATGTAGGTGAATGGAATAGTCGAGAATGAGAGAATGGAGGTGTATGGTGATGGTTAATTAAGGTAGTAATTGAACATGAAAATTTGCAAGATGGAATTTCAAAACTTAAAATTAATCCTAAAAGATTTCCTAAGCATGCCATGATTGATATAGTCTAAGTTGAAATGTTCAATTGATGCTCATAGGTTTATAAAACTTAATAAAAGAAACATAACATCTAAGTTAAGAGAATTACTAGTTGATGCGTGCCTTACCTTTGGTGCGGCGCTCCCTTAGAGTAATTGGAAAACACTTCGTTAGCAGAAGCCTCCAAAATGGGACATCCTCTATGATTGATCCACACGGATTCCAACTTACCAAAACCTCTAGTTGAGGAAGAACTTGTTGGTAGATAACAGCTGCTAGATAACTCGAAGACAAACCCAAAAATATAAATTAGAAGACTCTTCAAAATATGAATGATCTTTCAAAAAAATTCTTACGATAATGGAGAAACTCGTGGAGGATCTCGTAAAAAGCTCACGAAGAAAGATTTCAAAACTCAGAAGGAACGTTGAGCTGAAGTGAGTAAAAGAAGGAGGGTTGGACCACTATTTATAGTGGGATGGGAGCAAAAAGCTCCCCTCAAAAAGCAATGTGGGATGGCAATATTCCCATCCCACACACTGGTTGCTGCGCAAAGCTCCAGCTCTTCCCTAGTTAACCTGCGTATACAGGTTGTGTGGCTCCCACAAGGCAAGCCCTAATGGGCTTGCCTTATCCTGCAAACCTAGCTTGCGGGCTGTCGGCAAGCCAGGCTTGCGGGCCACAACGCTGGCCCTGTGCAGCAGGCCAGCACAAGCGCTGGCCTTGTGCAAGCGCATGCTAGTGGTAGTTGCGCAGGCCCCATCCGCAAACATCCAATGTTCACGTGACCCACTCGTAATGGAAAAATTTCCCTTACTCGCTCATGTGCAATTTTTCCAAAAACCCTCTTTGAACCTTTTAATTATAATTTGGTCCAACCAATTAATAATTCATCTAACAATTTTGACTTTCTTAAAATTTTCGACATAGACCCAGTCTATAAATTCTTTACTTAGTCAGGTAAAGGCCCAAAGTGTGTGACCTCATAGGATTTCGAAGTATAGAGTCACCAGAAGTTAACCTAAACTTGGCTTCCCATCCAAGAACCTTTAGGCTTAGTGTTCCAGACTAATATGGAACCCGAAACTTTGGAGGACCAAATGGGCTTTCTAGCAAAGGCGTATGATCCCCCAATACTCAGAACGTCACGTGTTTGTGACTTGATCCGGTTCTGCAATAGTAACCAATACAATACACTCCTTCCATCAGGTTAAGTACCATCTAGTTTGTTGAGCTCAAATTAAGTGTTAGGTCATGTAATACCCGTAGCTATCTTGGAATTAGACTTGTTCACGAAGAACACCACTTGTCAAAATGTATTAAGATTGACTAGAAACCCGTTCTTTCAATTTTATATTCTGATCGGAGGTTTATGAGTGTGTCACTTCAACAAAAGGCTCTAAGGTACAACTTCCATTATATCATTATATCAAGAACGATGGATCCCATCTTGACTACTTGGCTTATCAATGAGTGATCATCACTATACCCGTAATCACTCGTATCATTTTGATCACCCGAGTATGAATAAGTATGACCTAAAGTATAGCCACTCCCACACAAGGTAGCAAGTATCTCAGGTCTGAGGATACTTGTACTGTTACTATAATAAGACATGACACCAACTCATGGATATAGCTATTTCCAAGTGTCAGTCTTATAGAGGTCTCCAATGTATTACTTGAATACATTCATGTGTTAACTCAAGGTACCACCTTTAGCTCGTGAGATTGGTTGCTTGGATCCAATCTAAGGAGTAAGCCTATACATTCTAATCTGTTTGCTTCATTGATGTCCAGTCTCAATGAAACTATGACTAGGGATATTCAGACTATTCATAGTAACACGTGTGTGGAGTTTTCACACCACATAGCTCCCACTATGTCCTTGCACTTTCACACTATGAAGTAGTCATGGACTTTTCCTTATCAATGAGCATATACATAATAACACATACACACACACACACACACACACACACACACACACACACACACACATATATATATATATGATACCAATGAGATACATAACTTGAATAAACATTGATAAACAACAAAGATGCCTTTATTATTGATAAAAATAATCTGAAAACTGTTTGTACATTATAGCTAATAAAGATATATAGCCCTAATTGCCTCTAGAGTATACATCATATCTAACACATGGATCTTATGAGTTTCTAGAGGCACTATCTCATCACCCGCTCTTATGATCGTCCCAAATTCAGGTTTAGAGGGTATGCCTTTTGTTAGACATGATGTATGCCCTAGAGGTAATTAGGATGATATATCTTTATTAGTTATAATATACAACCAGTTTTCAGATTATTGTTATCAATAAAAAGGCATATTTGTTGTTTATCAATGTTTATTCAAATTATGTATCTTGCTGGTATTATATATATGTGTGTTATTATGTATATGCTCATTAATAAGACAAAGTCCATGACTACTTCATAGCGTGAAAGTGCAAGGATATAGTGGGAGCTATGTGTATGAGAACTGAACACACGTGTTACTATGAATAGTCTAAATATCCCTAGTCATATTTTCACTGAGACTGGACATCAACAAAGGGGATAGACTAGCATGTGTAGGCTTACTCCTTGGATTAGATCCAAGAAACCGATCTCACGAGCTGAAGGTGGTAACTTGAGTTAACATATGAATGTATTCGGTTAATACATTAGAGAGCGCTATGAGACTGACACTCGGAAATAACTATATCCATGTGTTGGTGTCATGTTTTATTGCAATAGCAATATAAGTATCCTTAGACTTGAGATACTAGTTACCTTGTGTCATACTTATTCATACCCTAGTGTTCAGGATGATACAGGTGATTACGGGTATAGTGATGATCATTCATTGGTAAGCCGAGTAGTCAAGATGGGATCCATCGCTCCTGATATAGTGATATAATGAGAGTCGTACCTTAAGGCCTCTTGTTGAAGAGACACACTCATAAACCTTTGATCCGAGTATAAGATTGATAGAACGGGTTTCTAATCAATCTTGATACATTATGGTGAGTGGTGTTCTTCGTGAACAAGTCTAATTCCAGGATAGCTACGGCTATTACATGAGCTAACACTTAATCCAAGCTTAATAAACTAGATGATATGTAACCTGATGGAAGGAGTGTATTGTATTGGTTACTATAGAAAAACCAGATCGAGTAACAACCACGTGACGTTCCAAGTATCGAGGGATCATACGCCTTTGCTAGAAAGCCCATTTGATCGTATAGAGTTATCGTATTACATATTGGTCTAGAACACTGAGCCTAAAGGCTCCCGTATGGGAAGTTAAGTTAAGGTTAATCTCTAGCAACTCTATACTTGAGGATCCTATGAGGTCACACACTTTGGGTCTTTATCGGAATAAGTAAAGAACTTATAGACTAGGTCTATATCGAGAATAAAAGAGAAAGAGGTAAAACTCAATTAGATGAATTTTGGTTGGACCAAAATGTCAAAAAGAAAGGGGAAAAACTGAATGTCGCAAGTGGATCTTGCGAGAAATCTCGAAAGAGTCTGCAAGGTAAGCTAGTGCGAGCGTTAGAAGCTCTTGCTAGAAAGCCCGCAAGCAGGCATCACAAGCGCTACCAACGCTTGCGAAGGCTTCCAAGCTTGTGAGAAATCTCACAAGCCCGTGCTGTAGTGAGCTTGCGAGATTTCTCGCAAGGCCCGCAACAGGCAAGGCAAGCCCATGCAAGGGGCTTGCCTTGCACGGTAAATAGCCCATGCACTCATGGAGCAGCTCGCATGGTCCCACATCGATTTTAGGGGAGCATCCTTTGGCTATAAATAGCCTCCTTCCTCCCCCTTTCTAATTATTTTAGCCCAGCCTTCCTTCTGAGTTTTGACATCTTTTCTTCAAGTGCTTTTTACGAGATCCTCGAGTTTCTCCATCATCGCAAGAATTTTTTTAAAGGCTCATTCATATTTTGAAGAGAGCCTTCTAAGTTATATTTTTAGGTTGGTCTTTGAGTGGTTTGGCAGCTGCTGTCTACCAACGAGTTCTTCCTCAATGGGAGGTTTTGGTTGGTGAAGATCCGTGTGGATCAATCATAGAGGCTATCCTATTTTGGAGGCTATTCCTAACGGAGTGTTGTCCATTTGTTCTAAGAGAGGGCCGCACTAAAGAGAAGGCACGCATCAACTGGTATTGTTTTCAACTTAGATGATAGGTTTCATATATTAAGTTTTATAAATCTATGAACATCTATGGAACGTTTTAACTTATATTATATCAATAATGGCATATGCTTAGGAGATCCTTTCGGGTTAATTTTAAGTTTTGAAATTCCACCTTGCAAGTTCGCATTGAATTAATGTCTTAATTAACCAGCAGCTTTTTCATCCTCGAAGTCACTTTCCTTTAGGGAAGCAGTAACTTTCTTTCCTTTAAGCTTCTGAGTAAGCTCTTCTTGGGTAGAGACTTTCTTTCCCTTAGCACTTGTTTCATATTATTCAACTACAATTGTTATAGTAATAAAGGAGCGAGTTCCAAAGTTCTCCTTCTTGTTGTTTTCCATGACATTAGCCAAATCTTCCTCCTCTTATCTCTCAATAGCTTCTTCAAAAATCAAATTTTGAGCTATTGATTTAGCGTTTAGAACCTTGTTCTTCTTAGCATGCATCTTCTTCTTCTCCTTGGGAGTCTCAGTACTCATTTTTCTCTTATGTGCCAAGCTACTTATTTGCATTTTATACTTATCCAAGTTGTTAACTTGGAGAGGAGGATGCGATTTTTCTTCTTTCTCTCCCTTCAAACTTCTCAAACCATTTAGGTTCACTTCTCTTCACAACTTGCTTCTTAGACAACTCATTTCCACTTTCTTTTTTCTTTTCCCCTGGAAAAGCTTCTCTCTTCTTTACAAAGACTTATCAAAGGATCAAATCCCTTTAATGCTTTCTTAATAGCAACTTCTACCTTCTCAACAACCTTTCTCGATTCTAGATCATACCATTCTTTAGCACTTATGGTGCTTCTAGTCCTAATTTGCTTGGGGACATCTCTTTTAACCAACACAAGTTCCCTCTTCCTCTTAGGCTCTACTGCTTCAGTAATCAGAGGTTCTTACTTGACTTTAGCCGCTTTCTTACCACCATTCCCCTTCCTAGCTTGCTCTTTTCTTTGTTAATCAACAATTCATCCGCTTTCCTCATAGCCTCTTCTCTATCCCACTTCTTTCCCCATTCCTGACATTCAACTTGATTGATCTTAGGACCAACCTCACCCTCAAGGGTCTTAATTTAGATATAATAATAGTTAATGATTCTGGTGAGAAGACTTCCCATAGTATAGTTATGGTTCTTGATGTGGTGGATAGTTACAATCCCCCGGTTGACATCCGGTCAACAACCTCTAGTTTTCGAAGGTGTCCTTGAGTGGTCTCGTAGTTCCTATTGGGTGAAGATGATGGGGTCGTTTCATGGATTTTTCATCCTTGTAGCGTAATGTTTAACACTAAATTTGTGATATTTAAAGGTCTCGGTTCTAATTACACCAAAATATGTTTGGATTTTTCTTTCTATTCTATGTGATCCAATTGCACAATTTTTTTTTAAAAAAAACTCTATACTTTATAAATTCTACCATACATGGTATCAATATAAGTAAAGAGAACAAATTGATGATTTATATCTATGGAAGCTTACACCACAACATCTCTTGTAGATGTTCTATATATTCTACTTTATACATATATGAAAAATAGATTGTCTGTTCATTCTTTTCAATATGATGTGTAGTTATTAACTTTTGGATATGATCTGTTTGAACTTCCACAAATAAACAAACAAATAGAAGTTTGACTCATTAAATGAATATTATTTTAATGTTCAATCGCTTAATTTAATTTTTTAGCTATTATTTTACAGAAAAATGCAATTCAAATTTAATTAGATAATATATTGTAGCTATTTTTAAAAATTGTCTTTCCATCTCACCACTTCATAAATGTTAATTTCTATTCTTCATGTCACATAGATTTAGAATTCACAATTTATCGAAGATGCTCTTAGACTTTGTTGTTTTGGACAAAATAGATTTGAAAAATTGTACATTGATAATTATTAAACTACTATTAAAACCATTATATATTAAAAAAAATAATTCATAATTTTTATTAAAATTAATATTAAATAAATTAATAATAAATAATAATAAAATTAATAATTTAAATTTTTATATTGACAATAATAAAAACTTGTATAAAAAACAAAGTGTTGGAAGTACCCGGTCCGTCCGTGAGCGGGTCAATCGGGTCAAAGGATCCGATTAAATTAGTTATTTTGGATAAATTGAAAAGTTATAGAACTTTAAAGAATTAAATAGTATGGAATTCATTTTTCATTATCTCTTCATTCTCTCTCCCGGGGTTTTCGTCTCGCGACGAAAACATCGCAAATCGATCGTTATCGATCTTCATCGTTGCAGAAGTTGTGGATAAATATCTATACTCCGACAAACTGTGAGATGGATCCAATTCGGCATTCGATGTGACGTTCTTCGATCTTAGGCATATGAAAAATGTTAGAATCCGAATTCGTTTCTATTTATGTTTTCCATCACAAAGATTTTAAAAGAAATGTAAATTATAATTATTATCAATTAATTTTAATAAATTGTTATTTATAGATATTAAGAAGTATTATTATACTAATAACTAATAATATTTAACCAAAAAAATGCAAATAATATTTCTCAGCCGAGTGACAAGGTTGGTTGGGTGTAAGCCACCTCGCTCTCATTTCTTAAGATCTTAAAATGTAATGGATTGTGGCCGAAGTGGTTGCAAAGGTTAAGTGCAAACCGCAGCAGTATATAGCTTACTTGTATTATTTTATGCTATCTCATTATATTGGCTCCTCTATTTTTGACTCCAATCGCTTTTTCTTCCCTTCATTTGTCTTACTGATCAATTGCGTTTTTAGTCGAAAAATGATGCGAGGTGAGAGTATAATTGCTCAATCAACTACTCTTCCACAAAATTAAATGGACAAACTCTATAGATTGAATTGTTTTCATCTGAAACATAATCCGTAATGAAAGTATGAAATAAGAAAATAAATTACTTTGGTTTTACGAAATGGTATATACCAGTTTACAACTTGTATATTAAATTACTTTCATAGAAAAGGTACAAAACTTATTTAGTTTTAGAAAGTAAATAGTGATTTTCCCACTACCAAAGATTTTTTTCCGAGGAAAATGGAGTGGATTAAATCAAGAGGTTAAGTAATATAATTGAGTGGAGTAGTAGTTCAGATTTGTTGTCTCATCCAATGAAGACTGATCGCGTAATTGTATGTGCTAAAACATCAGCACCCGTAAAATCAAAATAAAAGAGAGTACTAATTGTTTATACTCCACTGTAGTAGAATTAAAACTTGTTTCCCTGTACTTTACTAGAAATACGTTGTAAATATATGAATAATATATGCAAAAATCAGTTAATATAAAATTACTCGAACTTTTCTCTCGTAGTCTTTATCACTAAAACCCTCTCTAGTAGCCCCGGAAAGGCTTTCATAATTGATAAGATGTTTTATATAATATAGTGAAAAAGAAAAACATTTATACTCCAATGGATGATAAAGTCACCCTATTATAAAAAAATAAAGGAAAAAAAGCATAGATTATTCCAGAGGTTTTGATTGAATATATATGGTGTGCGTTATGTTTACTTCACCATTTATAAAAGAAACATTCTTTACTCTTCATAGAAAATGTCAATACATTAATATCATTATATATAACTTTAAAAAATAAGTTATCCCGCCCTATTCTATTTATTATGATATAACACATTTTTCAATTGGTAGGTTATTTACTTTGCTCCTTATTATAATTAAATCATTTACCATATCACTCATCCAATAATATGAAATAGGAAAACATAATGAAAGACTTTAAATTTAATAAGATCATCATAGAAAACTCACTTCTTTCTATATCCAAATTTAATATGATATATGTTAATGGAAATAAAAATTTCCTTTGAGCCTTGATTAAAAACATGTATGAGAAATTCATTCTACTCTCTGCTGAGCCTCAATTATGATTTGTAATTCTATTGGGGTTGTTTGTATTTTTTGCTTTTTTTTAAACCCCCGGAGGAACGTTGTGTCCCTCCTAAGGGAAAAAGTTTTGGACAAGTGAAAATTTCGAGGTTTATGTCCCAACTAGGTTGATGCATACGATTGCCTACAAAACACCTACCCCTCTTTTTCAATAAATAAATAAATTACAAATACATGATCTCGAGCGGAGATCAAGTTCGGTTACAAAATAAAAACATGTGCGGGGAAATAAATACATCCGAAACTACGAAGCCTAAATTC
>CATIWQ010002819.1:0-32107 GCA_949673415.1 Euphorbia schlechtendalii
CTATGTTCATAAGTGTTAGCGAGAAAATGTTTAAGTGATTCGAATCCTTGTTTCGATCACTAGATTTCTCTATATTCTCGAGCGATTGTTGTATAAGTGTACTTGCAAATCACTTATCAATAAAAGTTTTCGTTCTTCAATATTTACTTGTTCAATATTCGCAAAGAATAGCATCCTAGCGGAGGTTCTGTACGGACCGAGACTGAATTCAAAGCAGACGTAGGAATTACGTGAATTGATGACTCCCATTAAAGAGTGGATACGGTTTGATCAACTTTAGCTTTCACTTGCATACTTTACAACTTTACTTTACTTTCTATTTATACTTTCTATTTCGAAGTTTATGATATGTCTATGTGTCATAATGCGTATTTCGTGTTAAGTCTTTTATATTAATCAAGTTATATGTGTTGGAGTTAATTTTAAGAGTAGTTTTGGGGTTAACAATATCGTGTATAATCACTGGATCTGTGATATAACACTGTTCAGTGAGCCAAATTTTTTGGAATGGTAACTTGCTAAATGTGGCTATGTGAGAGCGACCCGTACTAAGCATAGTATTAACGTTGTGCAGGTTTATATAATTGTCTTAATTCAATTGCGTTAGGTTTAGAAAAGTTATTTCATGTGTTGCTCTGTAGTGAATAAATGAACATCTGGGTATTTAGAACCGAGTTTGTTAGATTAGTTTAGTGAATCGTAACATCTTTATTGAACTTGCATGTTTTCTTTGTTATCCTTATTTCGTAAGGAAAATCTATATATTTAGATTCTCTAGTCTTCCATATCTATATCTACTCTTCATTCTAACCTTCCTATCCAAAACATTATACTATTTTATTTTCTTTATTCTATCTTCCTTATTGATCTTTAGACATGGTTCCTTCCCTGTGGGTTCGATATCTTTTAAAACTACATCGCAACTGTATACTAGCAGTTATCATCATTTTTCTATTTGAAAAGAGGTACTGACAATACCTATACTTTACGTGAACAAGTTATTGGCACCATTAATATATAACCAAATCTTGTGAACAAATTATTAAACTTATTAGTAGAAAAGTGGTTAACAAATACCACATTCCACGTTGTATAAGATGCAAGTAAATTCTTCGAAATTTCCCACAAATTAGTAATGTGCAATTTATATAGTTTAGTTGCATATCTTTGCTCTTTATGGAGGTTCAACCGAATCACGTCTTCATATAAGTGTTATATGCATACTTAAATATTACATTCTCTCAAGTATAGTATAAAGTATAAAGGACAAAAGGAGCACACTTTGGAAAGTTTGATCTCAAGGCATTTTTAGGTAACCTTGGATGCTAAAAACACTCTTAGTGGTTGCATTTTATGCTCAATACCACTCTCCCCTTTTTTGGTGGTTGCATTTTATGCTCCATTCCACTCCTCACCTTTTGCATAACTCATTGGTTATCCTCTCTTTCTTTTGATTTTTTAATTCTCTATACCCTCATCCTTTATTGATTACTTTCAAAGTTTTATAGCTATAGTTTCCCAACACTTTAAACACAGTCAATACTTATAGGACGTATTCAAGAATAGCATATGAAACTCATAGTAAGAACACTACTAGATAATACTCCACTTAAAGTTATCGGTAGGATTAAACTAAAACTATATAACTTATACTAATTCATGTCGCATTGAAATATATATCGAAACTTACTTAGAATGTTGCTTTTGAATGTTACTCACCACTCATCCTTGCCAAATTGATAAATGTTGTGCTAAAAACGCTCACACTTTCAACCATGTGGTATGTTCGAAACTTTTTGTTCGAAATATTCACTAACATCAAACTTGTAATACCTAACACTCACAATAACCTTGGACAATATGTTAGTGTAGTATAGGTATGGATAATGTATAAATAACAATAAATAAGGAAAAATTTTCAAATTCTTTGGTATTTAATTTTATTTAATTTTTTGGATTTTTGGGATTTACAACTGCCCCCCCACACTAAAGAACACAATGTCTTCATTGTGGAAGACTTTATTCAATTGAAAATCTAAAAACAAACAACTAGTCTAAAATATGAAAAAGAAAAGTAAAGAAAAGAGAAAACCTGTTCTATTGAGAAGGAGAATCCGAGTGACTAGGAGTAAATTGACAATTTTATTTTCTAAAAAAAGAAAGTAATTTTCGAAGCATCGATTTATTACTTTTTTTTAGAATTTTTATGTCCTTCTTCATTACTCCAATTTCCACTTGGTAATTGTCTAATTTTCGTTGCATGCTCGCCTTCCAATCTTTCGGAGCTTTGTCTTCATCTTTTTCTTAAATCGTTGGAGTTTTTCCATGATGACATCTAGCGATAGGATTATATGGTCCAACAGAAGAATCTTCATGAATTGAGATTATCTTCTTGGTGTAGCTGGAGTAGGAGTAGAAAGAATATACACCATCATTCTCTTGAAGATGCCGGTATTCTTTACGTAAGTCCCATCCACATAGCGAAAATACTCACTCGGTTGTTGGACATAGGGGAGTTCGCTTCTTGCACCCAAGATGATTGCAGTGATAATTTCTGCTACCCCAATCTTGTTTCTCATACTTGTAGAATTCTTCTTCATCATATCCCATATGATATCCACAAATTCCTCTTTTTGTTTCATCTAAATGCAAGAAAGAACAAACAAATCTTTCTTTTGGACTTTGGTATTCTCTACTCGACAAATATCGAAGTGGAACGGTATTTGTGGAGAAGAAGAATGCACTCATCCTTAATAAGTTTATTGGGAGAATTTTTTGGGTCGAAGACTCTCTTACCCGTTAAATCTGCCCAAACTCGATTTGGTCGAAAAGTGTCCGTCATACTTGATGAATTTACAATTTTGAATCCGAACCAAACACCCATCATCTCTCTTGTGACATTGAATTGCCTCCCTTGGTTGCAAAATTGAATCGCCCTCTTCCTTTTATCTTTAAAATCGAATGTCACTAGACATTCTAAAATCTAATCATGATTTTGTGGAAATCGCATCCCCACAAATTGGTTTAAACCCAAATCAGCAAGATGCATCCTCATTTTTTCATGGAGTCCTAGAGTCTCCATGAAAACCATGTTAAGAAAAATCATATCCGTTATTTCCAACTTATTGAGAATTTGGAATCTTTTCCCTTCTTCTCTTGTGTGAATTGGAAAAGGACAATTGTACTCTTATTGGTTATTCAGGACTTCTCTCCTATTTGTGGCTACCTTAACACGAGGCATATTAGTGTTTTGAAGTGAAGGTTGAAAGAAAAGGTTTTTTATTGTAAAAGAATAAAGATGAAAATTGTAGAATTTTGTAGGCTTGATAAGAGGTTGTGGAGGCTAGGGTTCAACTTAGACCTATTTATAGATTTCTAAGAGGTCTCTAATTTGTCAAAATAATCAATATAGCCGTTTATCCTTCAAACTTGCCGTTAATGGCAGTTACGGACATCTGTTGCGTGCTGAATCACGATTTGTAATGGTTATATTTTGCCCGTGTCACGATCGCAAAGGCTTATCATGATCGTGACTTCCTTAATCACAGAAATAGTAGGTTTCACTACACGTGTCATGAGCGCGATCTGTAGTCACGGTCACGACTTTCTATTTTCCTTCTATCTTTTCAATATTATTAGACTTAGTTCAAGAAAAACTTAAGAGAGACACATAAATATGTTAAATATAAATATTACTATTTAACACATTTGTGATAGACATACAATTGAACCTACAAAAGAAAACAAAAACAAATAAGAAATAACAAATTGTATAGAATTCCTAAATCTAAATGAGAAAAAATGAATATTCAACTGGGGGGAAGCGATTCCATCATTAGGTCAATCTTGTAGTAAGATTCCCTTAGATCTCGCTCGACATCAAACATCAATGTATGAATGTCATCGATTTTCCTATGAATCGATATCTGTGTCTCCATAAGTTCATTCAACCTTCCACGGAGGTTGGTTGCACTATGTTCTTCTTCCCTCATGATTTCCCGTTCTCGACGCCTATCAGCTCCCACCCTGTCATCCCATGATTTCCAATCATAGGTGATTTTATCAACTTCAATGCATCTAACCAGAAACCCATACTCGAAGAAAACATCTGTAATTAACTCCGGAATTTCATCTTCATCAGTAAAGACTTCTGTGGCATAGGGTATTCTCCCAATCTAGCCCAATAGATTCCCCATTGTTCGACATCTGTACTTTTTCATTCCAAGATTCTGCCAGTAGACATGAGCGTCTCCATCATAATTCCCAAAATATCAACAGGTATGCCATCCTAAATTTTTTCCAACACAAATAATTCTTCGTGGAATGACGAGGTCAAATGATGACTTTCCAAACAATGCTACACTTAAGTAAAAGTGTAACGCGAGCAAACATGGGTCACGAATCCACCGGCTATAGGCATATTCACGTTTGTACTCGATTTGGCCAATAAAGCGATTCCAAGTTAGTAATGGATCCCAACAATGAAGCATCTTATAATAGCAATCCTTCGGAAAATCCATATATTTTTCCAATGCTTTCCTTGTTAACTGATACTCTTTCCCATGGTGGAAATAGACTAAGCAATTCTTTCTTTCATTCTTCCAAACCAGTGTGACCAACATTTCCATGCAGTTGTCTACACTGTTCCCCAACGTCATATTCAAGTAGATGACGAAGTTAAGAATCCTTAGGTAGTACATAACTCTATCATATACACCGAGGTTGGCGAAGTTGTTCCCATGAATAGTATAGGAACTCTTTAACTCAGCCGCCCTTATGACTTCATAATGGTCCCCTTCTTCTCTAGAGTGGATCGGGAATGGAGCTTCATACTATTCCTGGAGATTATTAGGTGGAATCAGGTTGGATTTGTTTGTGATAACCATTGTGAATGAAAGAAAGGATTGAAAGAAATGAAGTAATATTAGATTTGGAAAAGATTTGTTCTTTGAAAGGCTGAAAATCAAATTGCAAAGGTGAGGATTTATGATCACCCACACGTTAATTTTATAGGGGTTAGTGGAATAACTGTCGAATAACTGCAAAACTGCTGTAGTTATCGCACTAGTCACGATCATGATTATATATCATGATCGTGACTTATAGAAGTTGAGAAACAGAAAGTTTTATGATGGAATTCATGAGGGTGAACGGGGGTCGCGAATGCGAATAGGATAAATAGAAGAAAATCTTCTATTTATCGAGAATTCGGATGTAATAATATGATTTATCACCTACAAGATGATTATTTCATATTCTTTCACATCTAGGTTAGGACTTGATAATCTATATAGTTTAAAAATAACAAATAAAGATAATATAAAAAAATGTACCGCAATCTCTTGTAATTTAATCTCTAGAAACACACTTGCCTTCCCCCGCAGTGGCGCCAAAAACTTGTTCGTCACTTTTCTAATGATAAGTTTAATAACTTGTTCGCACGATTTTAGCTTTAAAGTACAGGTGTTGTCAATACTACTTATCAAATAGAAAAATGATGATAACTGCATGTATACAGTTGCGATGTAGTTTTAAAAGATATCGAACCCACAAGGAAGGAACCAGTTCTAAAGACCAACTAGAGTAATGGATCAAAGAAAATAAAATAGATAATTTTATTTTTGATGGGATGGTTGGGATATAATGGTAAATAAATAGATAAATGTATAAATAGATTAGAGTAGAAGAAATCAATATAGATTATCCCTACGAACAAGTATAGCAAAGAAAACATGCAAAATCATCAAAGATATTACGTACACTAGACTACTTTAACAGATTCGGTTCTAGACACTCAGATATTCAATTATTCACTGCAAAGCAACACATGAAATGACTTTTTTAAGTCTTGTGCAAATGAATTAAGAAGATTATATAAACCCGGATAACAATAATACTATGCTTAGTACAGGTCGCTCTCACATAGCCATATTTAGCAAGTTACCATTCCAAAAATGTTAGCTGACTAAATAGCGTTATAATCACATATCCAGTGATTATACACAAACTTGTTAACCCCGAAATCACTCTTAAAGTTAACTCAAAAGCATATAACTTGATTAATATAAAAGCCTCAACATGAAATACACAATATGACACATAGACATATCATAAATTTCAAAATAGAAAGTATAAGTAGAAAACAAAGAAAAGTTGTAAAGTATGCAAGTGAAAGCTAAAGTTGATCAAACCGTATCCACTCTTTAATGGGAGTCGTTAATTCCCACAATTCATACCTCTACTTTGAATTCAGTCTCGGCCCATACAGAACCTCCGCTTGGATGCTATTCTTTGTGAATATTGAATAAACAAATATTGAAGAATGAAAACTTTTATTGATAAGTGATTTGCAATTACACTTATACAGCAATCATTCGAATATGTAGAGAAATCTAGTGACGAAATAAGGTTCTAATCACTTATACATTTTCTCGCTAACTTAGAACGAAGCGAAATCTAAATGATTTTCTCTCTAAAACTAAGTATGCACATATCACATACCATGCCTATAATCCCATACACCATGCCCACGAAATTGGTGGGTTTTGAACTCTATTTATAAAGTATGAAGGGTTGCGTCTATCCAAATGAAGAGTCATGTCCATTGGTGAAGAGTTGCATCACTTCATTTTTATTTGATACAAAGATTCATCCTTATCCACAATGGAAAGGCAACTTTTCATGATTGGTTGACTTCCAAAAGGTGTCTTTTTAGTTGGTAGTTGATGGCGGTTGATCGTTGTTATCTGGCGGTTGGTAGTTGATAAGAGATAACCATTAACCATCACAAGTCACGACTTCGAATCTTATGTTGCGATCGTGAACATTGATTGGCAGTTTTCTGTTTATGAAGAGTGACAAGTCATGACCGTGAAAAGATGTCACGATTGTGAAATGCTATTTCTTCATGATTCTTCTTTACAACTTTGCCGATCTTTGACAACTTCGATCTTAAGCCAAATCTTTGTATTCTACGCATCTTTTTGCAACTTTTTCACTCTTTTTCCATAGAATTCCACTTTTGATCATTTTACTCCCAATATTTACTTAGTTTCTACATTTGCATCAAAAACAACTACATACCACGTGAAATCTTTTCTATGAAGTATAAAATGACTTAAATCATAGTGCTTTATGATTGAAAATATCATGATTATAAGTGTAAATATATAAACTTATCACCTGCATTAAGAGAACCTTGCAAATACTGGAGAATTCTCTAAGTAGTTGCTCAATGAGATTCTCCGTGGTTAGCTTGATAATGTGTGCAATAGCACATAGCATATTATAGCAGTTAAATAGAGAAGACAACCGATAATACCTTTGTAGAACTTACTATCTACTGGTTTTCCAACTTCATCCTTACTTAACATAATATCAATGGCCATGGGATTGGACATTGGCTTTGAATGTTCCATATCAAAGTTCTTCAAAACTTCTTTGACATACTTCGCTTGGCTAACGAAGATTCCATCTCCACTTTTCTTGATTTGAAGTCCAAGGAAAAGGTTGAGCTCTACCATTATTGACATCTAGACTTGCTCTTCATTTACTTGCTGAACTCCTTGCATAGCTTCTCATCAGTTGCTCCAAAAATGATATCATAAACATAGATTTAGACTAGCAAAACATCTTCTTTTCTATGCCAGATAAATAGAGTCATAGCTACTTTCCCTCTTTCATAGCCTTTACTGATAAGGAAATTGGTCAGCCTCTCATACCATGCCCTTGGAGCTTACTTCAATCCATAGAGAGCTTTCTTTAGTTTGAAGACATGCTCAGGATTCTTCAAATGTTCAAAGCCTGAAGGTTGGTGGACATAAACTTCCTCTTGAATGAATCCATTTAGGAATGCAATTTTAACATCCATTTGAAATAATTTGAAGTTCATATGAGATGCGAAAGCACACAAGATTCAAATTGCTTCAAGCCGAGCTACAAGAGCATAAGTTTCATCATAATTGATGCCTTCTTGCTAATTGTAGCCTTGAGCAACAAGTCTGGCCTTATTTCTGAGAACAACGCCATCTTCATAAAGTTTGTTTTTAAAAACCCATTTAGTTTCAATGATTTATTTTCCTTTGGGCTTTGAACTAGATCCCAAACATAATTATGCTTGAACTGATCTAGCTCCTCTTGCACCACAATCATCCAATAATCATCTCCTTCAGCATCTTCAAACTTCTTGATTTCAATCAATGAGATGAAAGCTGGGGAGGCACGTGAGATGCAACATGGAATTTTGTGATTCGTTGACTTGCTGATGTTGTAGAGAGGCGTGAGGACACTAAGAAATTGATGCATGTTAGAGGATTTCTTTTGCCTTAGACTTTGTTGAGGATTCTCCAACATTCCGTACTGACAGCTTTTTCATTATGAGGACTACTTGAATACTCTCTTTAATTTTAGTGCCTTTTCTCCTTAAAGCATCAAAGGAATATTTTGTTCTTCACAGAAACCGTTAAACGCTTATGTGTCAAATATTTCTCTAAGTGTCAAAAATAATAAACTTTTATAAGTAAAAGCTAACTCAGCTTCACCGAGTCTATTTCTTGTAAAATATTTAATACTAAGCTTAACTTAGCTTTTCTTACTCTAAACCATAAATTAATTAATAACTCGGTCAACCCAGTTGCTTTCCCTTAAAGACCCTCAAGTAAACTTGATTAATTAAGAGTCTACTTAGTACTCAATTAATTTTTTTTATCCTAGTTAATTTGTTATTTCCAAAACATTTTAAGTACTGTGAGGTGCTATTAACTTGGGTTTAACAATGTCAAACTAGAGTATGTTCCTTCTAAGGAACAACGAGATGACATATTCACCAAACCATTGGCCAAGGAGCAATTCAATGTTCTAAGGCAGCTTATTGGAATGGCATACCCCATTTGAAGAAAAATCAAGAAATTTGGCTTAGTGTTGGAAATCAAATCTAAACTTAGCCAAATGAGGTAACACGAATTTAACACCGTTTATAATGTACAGTAACACTATGAGATTCCGTTTCACGATAAAAAATAAAAAACCCACGTTATTTAAAAGGCATTTTCGAATTGGAACTGTCTAATTGCAAAATTCATTATTTTACTATGTCGGTTAATTAAGTGTTAATCTCAGCATTGATTTTAATCTTTTGTTTTGCGAGAGCCACGTATCACTGCAAGTTGAAGAGGTCTATAAAGCTAAAGTTTGATAAAGAGAGAAATTACTTGCATCTCCAAAATTTCAATCATTTAAACTACCAAAGAACCCTAAATCTCTTTTCTATCAAATTCCCTTTTCATCTGCAATGACGAGAACCAAATCAACCTTCATCCTTCAGGGTAATTCTAAGAGGAGCGTCTATGTGAACGCTGAAGAAAAGCAAGAGGAGATTACGTTCTGCACTAGAAGAGTCTTCACTAAGGTGGAATGGCTCTCAAACCTGGATTTTAGCCTTGTTTATGAAGTAGACTATGAATAACTATCGAGAAACATGATCCTTTATAAGGTGATCAAGCAGCAAAACCTGAGTTAGTTTTTGCAATTAATAGGTCCACCCATTGCTGGCTTATCAGAAGCTTCCTCCAGAATCTTTATACCATTCAAGGGTATAATGATGTTATTTTGGTGGAAATCAAAGGGAACTCCCATTTCATCTGCTCAAGGCAATTAGGAAGTATCCTCAATATGCCATGCAAGGGAACACAACTAAAAAAGAATGGAGATGAGGATGTTGTGGTAGTTCCTAAAGATTGGGAACTCTTGGTCGACTATGGATCTGGAGATATTGCTACTTGTAGAATGAGTTGGGCAGCAAGGGCTTACCATGAGCTTGTTATGAAGCTACTGCTACCAAAGACGAGATCTCTCACTAGCTGCACCTATTTCGAGAGGTGTGTGGTCTACCATATTGTAAAAGGTAAGAAACTGAACTGGCCTATGATGATTCTTCATCACTTGACAAAAGTTACTACCATCTACCATTATGGTTATCTTATCATAACCTTGATGAAAGTAGTGAAGATGGATATCTCTTCCTTTGTTGGTGGATCGTGAGAGATAGTTATCCTAGTGAAGAAGATGCTGACCATGATGCACTTCAACAAGCTATATCATGATCAATTACATACTAGGTACACCCATGCCCAAGATACCAAAAGAAAGGATAAGGCTGTACTGATAGTAGTGCCTGTGAATGTGGCTAAGGAGGATGAAGACAGCTTCATGGTGGATTTCAAGGAAAGTAGCAAGGATACTAATGACAATGTTCCTCTTTCTATGAAGATGGAACAAATTTCAACCACCTTTGCTCCAACCTATCCAAGACCTAAAGCTACCTCCTCAAGGTTAAGGAAAAGCCCAGCAAAAATAATGGTAGGAAATACACCTATCTAGCCCTAGGATGGGAAAAGAAGCAAATGAAGGCAAAAGCTCACACTCAAAGGGAAGTTGAGGCAAAGCAACAAGCTGAGGAAGAAGAGGATTCCTTCGAGTTAGAAGAGAATTTGTGCCAGAGGAAGCACAAATTGGATGTCACTGAAGAGGATGAAGGCCAAGGGGAATCTAAGAAAAGCAAAAAGGACCTTGTTAGTCGTGGTGATGTTGCCCATGTTGAAGAAGTAATTACCAAGGCTAAAAGTACCCAAAGCAAGTGCACTGCTACCAACCTCTCACTGAAGAAAAATGTTCAAGTGGTGAGTAGTGAAGAGGATGCTTGTGAAACCATAGAAATCCTCAATTAGGAAGAATATGCTCTTCCTGATTCCAACATCCCAACACCTTCTTTCACTTAGGCTAAGACTCTTCCAACTCAATCTGAAGTACCTCAAGCTAACCCATTCTTGGGTCAAATAGCTAACCTAGAGAAACTCTCAAATCCTTCCCCCATTTCTTTTGTAAATCCTGAAAAACCTACCTCTCCTATAAATCCTTCAAATTCTAATCCTATAGATTCTCAAATTCCTCCTCCTATAAATTCTCAATCTCAACCATCAAATATTGTAAATTCTCCAGTAAATATTCATTCTTCGCCTAACCAAACACAAGATTCTTTTTCACCTCCTCCTTCTCCTCCTCAAACTGCCATAATTCCTTCTCTTGTAAAATCTAAACCAACCCCTACTTCCTCAAATGTACAAACTTATGAACCAACCTTTTCTTCAAACCCATCTTCTACCCCTATAATCCCTTATATTAGAGAATTTCTTGAGACTGAGAACTCCATCAGCATGGAAAAGCAAGTTAAGAAGGTACTAAGGCAAATTTTACAGCAGTGAAGTACATCCCTTCAAGAGCAAGCCAGTCCAAGAGGAATTGGCTGATTCAGCTATCTTAGCTCAAATAAGAGAGTTTACATGGAAGAAATTCCCAAAACTCAAATATGATGCTGAGTTGGATGGAGTAGTAAGCAAATTGTTACTATCTCAAGAGTTGACAGACTTGTCCGCAAAGGCTAAGGCTAAGCTACCCGAGTTCGATGAACATTCAAGAATTCCCTTTGAATCAATCTACTTTGAAGAGTTTGAGAAGATTCAAGGAAGATTGTTTGTGATTCACAACCACTCGGTGAAAGAAAGTGCCAAAAGCTTAGTGGACAAGATGGCCTTGATCATAACCGGCTTATATGATTTTGCAGCTCAACTCAGCGCAGCTATCACCTCTATCCCCATGTCTACTGATCTCGCTAACGCGGTAGCAGGAAAGATAAAGGGTAGTGTTGATACTGCTGCTTAGCAGCTGAGTAGCTTGAATGCCATAATGGTAACTGAAGCTACACAGTTTCACAAGTTTAGTGAAGAACATACTAAAATAAATAGGAGCACGAACAAAAAGATAGAAAATGTGTTGATAGAAGTCAAAGTCACCAAGGACATAGGACACAACATGGCGAAGCTGATGGAGAGAATTTCTAAGCTAATGGTGAATTATGATAAGAAGATTCATCGAGTTATAGGACTGTTGATGAAGAGGCTAAGAAATTTGATAAGCCTCTGTTGAACATTGATGCTCTTACCGATAAATTCTATGTTGTATACAAAGAAGTCAATGATAAAACAAATGACTCAATCAAAAAGGTGTAAAAGGAAATTCTTGAGGCAATGAGAAAGCTCTTCCCTAAACCCACTAAGTCTCTAAACCCGGACAACGATCTCGTAGTGGAAAAAAAGTTAAACTTGATTAAGGGAATAATTGAGGACATTCAAAAGCATGTAGATCAAATGGTGACAAATGGGATGCATGACATAAGGGACATTGACTTCACTGCCAAATCTTTGTCATCAAAATGCCCTAGGATCCTTGATATGGATGCTAAGCTGAAGATCAATTTATCTACCTCAGATTTCAAAGCTATGTTGTAGTACTTTCAATAGTTTGCTTGCCAAGGGTTAGACCAGATTGCACATCTTTCTAGATGTTATCACTTAAAGGGTAGAGAGATGCTAGAGCAAGAGATTCCTCCGCTAATTAATGGAAAGCAAGAGGACTTTCTTTCTACTTTGGACTCCTTCAATATATTCCTTGAACAAATTGTGAAAGGATAGATAACAAAGGGGGAGATGGTAGCTGAAGAAATTTTAAAAACTGTTAATCTGAATAAATCATCTCTATCATCTCTGTCAAAGTGATCTCAACTTCAGCCCCATCATCAGTCTCAATCTTCAAATCAAGAATAACAAAATCAATCGCACAAGCAAAGCACTCACTCCAAAAGCTTTGAACAACCTTCTACTCAATCATGCAAATAGCTATAGTATAGGCTAGACTTGTAATAGGGCTTATATTGTAAACTTAGTTCAGAACACAATTTGGGCACTGACAAAGTATTTTGTCTATTACTGAAAAATTATAAGTTTCTGTCTATCTATGTCAAGAGCTTCTTAACTTCCATTTTATTGTGTATGTATGTTATTTCTGCGCATAAACTGATGCAAGAATAAATGCAAAGACCAACCTAAGAGAAAAGCTGAAGTAAGATAAAGTCCCAAATCGAAAAAAATTCCTTTAAGCATGAGGGAGTTAAGCTAACTGAAGAGAATTCACTCAATATGGGAAAGTCCACTCTAACTAAGGAATTCACTCATCATGGGGGAGTCTTACACAATCTATCAAGTATTCCTATATCATTAAACTATTTACTCAATTAATCTCTTCTACTAACTAGTTTGGTATAATTTCCAAAATGGAGGAGATTGTTAAACCCAAGTCGATAGCACCTCATAGTACTTAAAATGTTTTGGAAATAACAAACTGACTATAGTAGTGAACTTAATTGAGCACTAAGTAGACTCTTAATTAATCAAGTTTACTTGAGCTTATTTAAGGGAAAAACAACTTAGTTTACCGAATGATTAATTAAGTTATGGTTTAGAGTACGAAAAGCAGAGTGTTCGCCACTATTCTAATGATAATATAAAAGTTCTAAATATGAACAGATTTTGTCAATACCACATATCAAAAAGAAAAATGATGATAACTGCAAGTATATAGTTACGATGTAGTTTTAAAAGATATCTATCCCACAGGGAAGGAATTTCGGTTCTAAGGATTAACTAGAGTTACGGAACAAAATAAAATAAAATAAGTTGAAGGTTTTGAAGGGTAGACTGATGAATGTATAGATACATAAACAGATTAGAGAAGATGAAAAGCATATAAATATTCCCTAAGAACAAGTATAGTGGAGTAAAATATGCAAAATAATCAAGAATGTTTTATGCATTAGATAACTTCAACAAACTCGGTTCTAGAATCCCAAATATCCTATAATTCATCGCTGAACAACACATAAAATGACTTTTCTAAATCTAGGGTAAACAAATTACAACACTTATAAAAACCTAGACAACAATAATACTATGCTTAGTATGAGTCGCTCTCACATAGCCATATTTAGCAAGTTACCACTCCAAAAATGTTGGCTCACTAAATAGAATTATAATCACAGATTTAGTGATTATACACAATCTTGTTAACCCCAAAACTACTCTTAAAGTCAACTTGAAAGCATATAATTTCATTAATATAAGTGATACAAGATGAAATACTCGTTATGACACATAGACATATCATAAACTTCGAATTAGAAAGTATAAGTAGAAAACAAAGTAAAGTTGTAAGGTATGAAAGTGAAAGCTAAAGTTGATCAAATCGTATCCACTCTTTAATAGGAGTCGTCAGTTCCTACAATTCCTACGTATACTTTGAATTCGATCTCGACTCATACAGAACCTACGTTAGGATGCTATTCCTTGTGAATATTGAACAAATGAATGTTGAAGAATAAAAACTTTTATTGATAAGTGCTTTGCAATTATACTCATACAATAATCGCTCGAATTTGTGGAGAAATCTAGTGATTGAAACAAGAGTCGAATCACTTATACATTTTTCTCTCTAACACTTTAAAGTTAGCAAATCTATATAACTTTCACTCTCTATCTATCATGTATCATGCCATACATGTTATCTCACACCATCGGCTACATGAAATGGTTGATTTGAACCTCTACTTATAAAATGTGAAAGGTTGAGTTTATTCAAATGAATAGTCATGTCCATTAGTGAAGGGTTGCATCATCTTCAATGTGATTGGATACAAGATTTCATCCTTATCTTCAATGGATAGGCACCTTTTCATGGTTGCATTGTCTTCAAAAGGTGTCTATTCACTTGATAGTAGATGGCGGTTGATCGTTCTTATCCGGTGATTGGAAGTTGAGAAGAGTTTTGTCAAACCCGGCACTATTCACAAGCGTGATATACATGTCATGATCGTGAAAGTAAGTTGGTAACTGACTGTTGGTGAAGAATGATAAGTCGTGATTGTGATAGATAGTCGCGAGCGTGATTTGGCCAATCCCGAGTAGAAATCACGATCATGACATGGTCGTGACTTATGATTTTCTTCATGATTCTTCTTTGCAACTTTACCGATCTTTGAAAACTTTGATCCTAAGCCATTTCCTTGCATTCCACGCATCTTTTTGCACCTTTTTCACTCTTTTTGCATAGAATTCCATCTTTCATCATTTCACTCCAAAGATTCCCTAGTTTCTGCACTTACATCAAAATTAACTACATGCCACGTGAAATCTTTTATATGAAGTATAAAATGACTATAAACCACATCATTTTATTAGTAAAAATATCAAGAAAATAAGTGTAATTATACACTTATCACACCCCCACACTTAACATTTTCCTTGTCCTCAAGCTAAACACAACAGAAGTGTATAAAATAGTAATTCAAGTTCGTACCTCATTTGGAGAAAGACTATCGAGTGAGTACCACATTCCCACGTTGCATAAGGTTAAAGTAAAGTATATGAAATTTCCCACAAATTAGTAATGTGCAATTTATATAGTCCAGTTGTATACCTTTGCTACTAATGGAGGGCGAACCAAATTGCATCTTCATATAAGCGTTATATGCTCGCTCGAATATTTCTTTCTCTCAAGTATAGTATAAAATGTAAAGAACAAAGGGAGCACACTTTTAAAAGATTGATCTCAGGGCATTTGTAGGTAATCTAGGATTCTAAACACTCTTAGTGGTTGCATTTTATGCTCCATACCACTCTCCCCTTTTTTTAGTGATTGAATTTTATGCTCCATACCACTTTCTCTCATTTTTTTAAGCATATGGTTTTTAAATACAGATTTGTACTTTGCACCCATTTTTTGTATTATGCTACTTTTTCATTTTTCACTCATTGAATGGTTGTGGTTTCTACTCCGTACCATTCCTCACCTTTTGCATAACTCATTGGTTATCCTCTCTTTCTTTTGAATTTTTTTTCTCCCAATACCCTCATCCTTTATTGATCACTTTCAAAGTATTATGGTTATAGTTTCCCTACACTTTAGGCACACTCAATACTTACAGGACATATTCGAGAATAGCATATGAAACTCATAGCAAGAACACCACTAGATAGTACTCCACTCAAAACTTATCGGTAACATTAAACTAAAGCTATATAACTTATACTATTTCATGTTGCATTGAAATATATATCGAAACTTACTTAGAATGTTGCTATTGAATGTTACTCACCACTCATCCTTGCTAAATGCTAAATGTTGTGCGAATCTACTAAAGTGCTAATACTTTCAATGTGCGCTCATACTCGAAAAAAAAATTCTTGTTCAAAATTTGCACCAACATCGAACTTGTAATACCTAATACTCAAAATAACCTTGGAACATAATTTAGTATAGTATAGGTATGGATAAGGTATAAATAACACAAAATCAAGAAAACTTTTAATTCTTCAATTTTTTAATTTTATTTGATTTTATACAAGTGCCCCCCCCCCACACTAGAGAACACAATGTCCTCATTATGAGAGACTTAACTAGAAATGAAAAAATCGAAACTAAACACACATAAACAAACAAACAATAAATAAACAAACAAAACAAACAAACTATTCAAATCCTAAACCTAAATGGAAAGCAGCTAGTCATTCGGAGGGGATCGATTTGGTTAACTAGTCAATCTTATAATAAGATTCCCATAAATCTCACTCAACGTCAAACATTATCGTATGAATTTCATCGATTTTCTTATGAATCGAGATTAGAGCTTCCATAAGTTCTTTCAACTTTCCCCGGAGGTTGGTTGCTTTACGCTCTTCTTCCCTTGCCTTTTCCCTTTCTGTTCTTCTATCGGCATCCACTCTTTCCTCCCATGATTTCCAATCATGAGTGATCCTATCTTCTCCTATGCACTTTTCCAGAAATGCATACTTAAAGAATATGTCTGTTGTCAATTCTAGAATTTCATCTTCATTAGTAAAGACCTTAGTGGAATAGGAATTCATCCATTTTGTCCCAATATATTCGCCATCGTACGACACCCATATTATGTTACTTCGGGATTTTGGGTGGTAGATATGAGTGCCTCCATCATTATTCCCAAAACATCAACAGGTGTGCCATTCCAAATCGCTTTCATTACAAACAATTCTTCAGGAATGACAATATCAAAAGTTGACTTACTAAACAATGCACCACTTAAGTAAAAGTTCAAGGCGAGAAAACAAGGATCACAAATCCACCTACTAAAGGTAGATAATTGTTTGAACTTAGTTTGGCCGGTCAGGCGGTTCCATGTTGGTAGAGGATTCCATCTAGGAGGTACTTGTTTTAGCAGTCCATTGGAAATCCCATATACTTGTTAAGCACTTTCATTGTCAACTTGTACTCCTTTTTTTGATGATGATAAACCAGGCAGTCCTTTTTGTCATTCTTCTATGCCAGCATTACTAACATCTCCATACAGTTCTCAATACTATTTCCTAGGCACATGTTCGAATAAATGACGAAGTTCAGATTTCCAAGACAGTGCATCATTCTATCATATACCCCAAGACTAATGAAACTGTTACTATTAATAGTGTAGGAACTCTTGAATTTAGCATTCTTGATCATCTTGTAGTGATCTCCTTCATCAAGAGAGTAGATTGGAAATGGTACCTCATACCATTCTTGAAGGTTTAAGGGAGGAACCAGATTGGATTTCCTTGTTAAAACCATATTGAATTGAATGAATTTGAAAGAATAGAATGGTTTTAGTTTTGGAAATAAATTGTTGATTGAAAAGATAAGAAATTTAGATTTTCAAAAGTGAAAAGTGATGTACATTCACACATCAACTTATAGAATTTGGAAGAATAATTGTTGAATAACTGCTAAATTGTTGCAATTTTTGCACAAGTCACGCTCGTGACTATTTTTCATAATTGTGACTTACAAGAATTGAGAAACTGAAAGTTGTCTAGGAATTCACGAGCGCGATATGGATTCGCGAATGCTAATAGGCAAAATAGAAGAAAATCTTCTATTTTTCGAGAATTCGGATGTAATAATATGACTTATCACCTCCAAGATGATTATTTCATTTGTCTATCCAAGTTAGGATAGACAAATTATATAGTTCATGAATAAAATAAATAGATATAGTTAGAAAATGTACCATACTCATCCAATATTTGATCTTTAAAACGTACTTGCCTTCCCCAGCAACTGTGCCAAAAACTTGTTCGCCACTTTTCTACTGATAATTTAAAAGTTCTAAATATGAACAAGTGTTATCAGTACCACTTATCAAATAGAAAAATAATGATAACTGCAAGTATACAGTTGTGAAGTAGTTTTAAAAGATAATGATCCCACAGGGAAGGAATTCGGTTTTAAGGATCAACTAGAGTTATGGAAAAAAAGAAAATAAAATAAGTTGAAGGTTTTGAATGGTAGATTGATGAATAGACAGATGCATGAAAAAATTAGAGAATGTGAATTCATATAGATATTCCCTAAGAACAAGTATAGTGGAGTAAAATACGCAAATTAATCAAGAATGTTTTATACACTAGATAACTTTAACAAACTCAGTTCTAGACACCCAAATATCCTATAATTCACTATAGAGCAACACATGAAATAACTTTTCTAAATCTAGGATAAACGAATTCTGACACTTATAAAAACCTAGATAGCAATAATATTATGCTTAGTACGGGTCGCTCTCACATTGCCATATTTAGCAAGTTACCACTCCAAAAATGTTAGCTCACTAAACAACATTATAATCACAGATCTAGTGCCTATACACAATCTTGTTAACCCCGAAAATACTCTTAAAGTCAACTTGAAAGCATAGAACTTCATTAATATAAGTGGCGCAAGATGAAATACTCGTTATGACACATAGACATATCATAAACTTCGAATTAGAAAGTATAAATAGAAAATAATGTAAAGTTGTAAGGTATGCAAGTGAAAGCTAAAGTTGATCAAACCGTATCCACTCTTTAATGGGAGTCATCAATTCTCGCAATTCCTACATCTACTTTGAATTCGGTCTCAACTCATACAGAACCTCCGTTAGGATGCTATTCTTTGTGAATATTGAACAATAGAATGTTGAAGAATAGAAACTTTTTATTGATAAGTGCTTTGCAATAACAATTATACAACAATCGCTCGAATTTGTGGAGAAATCTAGTGACTGAAACAAGAATCGAATAACTCATACATTTTTCTCTCTAACACTTTGAACTTAGCAAAATCTATATAACTTTCACTCTCTATCTATCATGTATCATGCCATACATGTTATCTCACACCATTTATTGCACGAAATGGTTAATTTGAACCTTTATTTATAGAGTGTGAAAGGTTCCGTTTATCCAAATGAATAATAATGTGCATTGGTGAAGGGTTTCATCATCTTCAATGTGATTGGATGCAAGATTTCATCCTTAACTTCAATGGATAGGCACCTTTTTGTGGTTGCATTGTCTCAAAAAGGTGTCTCTTCACCTGACAGTTGATGGAGGTTGATGGCGGTTGATCATTTTTATCCAGCGGTTGGAAGTTGAGAAGAGTTTATCAAACCCATCACGATTTACGAGCATGGCATACATGTCACAATCATGAATGTAAGTTGGTAACTGACTGTTTGTGAAGAATGATAAGTCATGAGCATGATTTGGCCAATCGCGAGTAGGAATCACGATCATGACATGGTCGTGACTTATGATTTTCTTCATGATTCTTCTTTGCAACTTTACCGATCTTTGAAAACTTCGATCCTAAGCCATTTCCTTGCATTCCACACATCTTTTTGCACCTTTTTCACTCTTTTTGCATAGAATTCCATCTTTGATCATTTCATTCCCAAGATTCACCTAGTTTCTGCACTTGCATAAAAAATAACTACATACCTTGTGAAATCATTTATATGAAGTATAAAATGACTCTAAACTACATTGTTTTACGTGTAAAAATATCAAGATAATAAGTGTAATTATACACCTATCACTGAGTTTAGCCAAGAATTACATAGTTTACAAGATATAGACTCAGCGCAGCTGAGTTAGCTATTATTTATAAAAGTAGAGTTAATCGACACTTTGAGAATTTATGACACAAATTCTCTTAACGGTTTCTGTGAGGAATAAAATATTCCTTTGATTCTTTTAAGGAGAAGGTGTTGAAATTAAAGAGGATATTCAAGTGGTCCTTAAAATAAAAAGGTGTTAGTACAGATTGTTGGAGAATCCTCATTAAAGTCCAAGATAAAAGGAATACTCTAACATTTGTAGTTTTCTTAGTGTCCCCGTACCTCTCAGCAACATCTGTAAGTCAACAATTGACAGAATTCCACATTGCATCTCGCACACCTCTTTATCAGAATGGATTACTTAAAGGAAATAAGGTTTTAACGCACTCAGGTTAACAGATTAATCTCGCACTTCAATGTTCGAAATCTTTGTATCTAAACATCCTCAAATTTGTTTCAAATGGGAAAATTTGAAAGATTTGAAGAGAAGACAAATTGAAGACTATTTCAAGACGAGAAGTTTGCAATGGCTACTTACAAGAGCTTCGACTATAACTAGAAAGCTGAAGCAGAAGTTCAAACTTGGTGAATCACCTTGAATTTCTTAAGAGCTGAAATACTGTCAAAATATTCCCAGCATTTAGAAATTCTGAATCAAGCAATCAAGCAAATGCAAATCTTTCAATCTATTTGTAATAGAGAGAAAATACATTAGATTTAACATTTAAAGGATTCAACGCATTTTATAAGTTAAAATCCTCTATTCACAATTTCTTTCAAAAATCTGAGTGATAGTTTAGGAAGGGTACCTAAACTATGTTTGAGTTGTAGTTAGAAAGGAAGGTTCTTTCTTTAATTGTGTCTGCCTTTTGTAAAGGCTCCTCTACCTAAGGAAGGAAGCAAAACACTAGTGGATTAAATCTCGGAAAGGAATCCAAGGACTCGAGGTAGGCTAGGGGCCGAACTAAGATAAAATCTTAGGTGTTATCATTCTAACCTTTACTCATTCATATTATTTTAGTTTTATAAGTTTTCCTTAAAAAAGCAACCCGAGTTGAGTAAAATACTTAGCAGCAATTGAAGATAAACTATGCCACCGAAGCTGAGAAGTTTATAGTTTTTAGACCCAGCTCAACAAGTTTCACTCAACACGCATCTAAAAAGTGAACTTGGAAAAGATTTTTATAATATCTAAAAAGAACCAAGTAAAGTATTCATTGTTTCAGATAAAAACATAACACTTGTGCTACGCATTTTCTAGGTGCCATGTACTCAACTACTCTAATACTCAATGCGATGAAAGTTTACTTCTTGTTGTACCATGATATAAGGCATTCTCCAAGAAAATGACATCCTCTTGTGGTGTTTTTCCTACTGTGCTTGTCCCTACTATAGTCATCATCTATGTATTTTGGAGATAACAAACCTGTATCAATAGATCCTTGCAAATATTAGAGAACTCTCTTAACAGTAGCTAAGTGAGATTCTTTGGGGTCAAGGTGCACAATATCATACAGATTATTGAATATTAGGCCTACTAGCTATTAAGTAAAGAAGTGAACCAATAATACCTCTATAGAACTTACTATCTACAAACTTACAAGCCTCATCCTTACTCAACATAGTACATGTGCCCATGGGTGTTAACATTTACTATAATTACTCCATATTAAACTTCCTCAAGACTTCTTTGGCGTATTTTGCTTGACTGATGAAGATATTATCTTCACTTTGCTTGATATACTGTCTAAGGAAAACATTAAGCTCTCCCATCATTGACATTTCAAACTTGCATTTCATCTGCTTGCTGGATTCCTTGCAAAGTCTTTCATCAATTTCTCTAAATATGATTTCATCAACAAATATTTTGATTAACAACACAACTTCTTTTCTTTGCTTGATAAACAGAGTCGTATCTATTTTTCTCTTTCATAACCTTTGTTGAGTAGATTGTTGGTCAACCTCTCATACCAAGCACGAGGTGCTTGTTTCAAGCCATACAAAGCTTTCTTAAGTTTGGTCACATGTTATGGATTCTTGGGATTTTAAAATCCAAGAGGTTGATGCACATAAATGTCCTCTTGAATGACATCATTCAAATGCACTTTTCACATTCATTTGACATAATATGAACTTCATATTAGAAGTGAAAGCATACAGAATCCTAATAGCTTCAAGTTTTACTATAGGTGCATAGGTCTCATCGTAACCGATCCCTTCTTACTAGTTGAATCCTTGTGTAATAAGCCTAGCTTTGTTTCTCAAAACATTGTCATCTTCATCAATCTTGTTCTTGAATACCCATTTCATTCCATTAATTGATTTTTCTCTTAGCTTTGATACTAGATCCCAAACATCATTACATTTTAATTGATTTAGTTCTTCTTCATGATTATCCTATAATCATCACCCTCTTCATTTCAAACTTCTTAGGTTCAATTAATGATATGAAAGTCGAATGGCTCATCATTCAATTGAGTTAACCTTGTGACATAATAGGATTATGAACATCATCAACACTGCTATCAATTGGGTGATTATGATGAGTTCTAATCTCTCTTGGAAGATTCGAATCTCCAACTAGAATCTCCATATTGGGTTATTATTGCACTTGATCTTCTTCATTAAAATTGATTAAAAGATCTTCATCAGCTTTAACTTCCTAAATACTTTGCTCTTGTGTTGAATTGGGTAGCACACAGAGTGGCATGGTAAATTGATTTACTCCTTCCTCATAAGCATTAGGGGTACATCTACCTAAATTGTTAGTTTTATCAAAATCCACATACATAGACTCATTGAAAGACCAGTTCTCTTGACATATATTCTATATGTCCTGTTGTTAGTTGAGTAACCCAAAATGATACCTTCATCTGCTAGACATGATGTATGCCTTAGAAGCAATTAGACAATATGTCTTTATTAGTCAGTTATGTACAAATAGTTTTGGTGTTTATCAATAATAAGGCACCTTTGTTATAAGTCGATGATCTTCTCTAATTATGTATTTCGCCGGTATTATATATGTGTTATCATGTATATATATGTATTCATTGATATAATAAGACAAAGTTTGTGACTATTTCATAGTGTGAAAGTGCAAGGACATAATGGGAGCTATGTGGTGTGAGAATTACACACATGTGTAATTATGGAGAAGTGTATATATCCCTAGTCATAGTGTCATTGATAATGGACATCAATGTAGTGGACAAACTAGCATGTGTGACCCACTCCTTAAATTGGATCCAAGAAACTAATAAAATGAGTTAAAGGTCATACCTTGAGTTAACACATGAATGTATTTGGGTTATACATTGGAGACTGTCATAAGATACACACTCTGAAATAACTATATCCATGTGTTTGTATCATGTCTTATTGTAGTAGTAGTAGTAGTACGAGCATCCTCAGTCTTGAGATACTGGTAACCTTGTGTAGAAGTTTCTATACTCGTTAGACATGATGTGTGCCCTAGAGGTAATTAAATTGATATGACTTTATTTGTCACTTATGTACAAACAATTTTGGATTATTGTTTATCTATAATAAGGAACCTTTGTTAAATATAGATGATCTTCTCTAATTATGTATCTCGTTGGTATTGTATATGTTCTATTATGTATGTATGTATATATATATATATTTATTGATATAATAAGACAAAGTTCATGACTATTTCATAACATGAAAGTGCAAGGACATAGTGGGAGCTGTGTGGGGTGAGAACTGCACACACGTGTTACTATTAAAAGTCTAAATATCCCTAGTCATAGTTTTATTGAGACTAGACATCAATGAAGCATACAGGCTAGCATGTGTAGACCTACTCATTGGATTGAATCCAAGTAGCTGATCTCACAAGCTGAAGGTGGTACCTTGAGCTAACACATAAATGTATTCGGGTAATACATTGGAAACCACTATAAGACATAAACTCAGATATAACTATATCTAAGTGTTAGTGTCACATCTTATTGTAGTAACATTACAAGTATTCTCAAACCTGAGATATTGGTTATCTTGTGTGGGAGTTTCTATACTTTGGGTCATACTTATTCAAACCTTAGTGATCAGGATGATACGGGTATATTGATAATCTTTCATTGGTAAGCAGAATAGTCAAGATGAGATCCATCACTCTTGATAGAGTGATATAATTGGAGTTATACCTAAAGGCCTCTTATTGAAGTGACACACTCATAAACCTCTGATAAAAGTATGAGATTGATAGAACGAGTTTCTAATTAATCTCAGTACATAAAGGCGAGTGGTGTTCTTTGTGAACAAGTCTAATTTTGGGATAGCTACGGCTATTACATGAGTTAACCCTTAATCTAAGCTCAATAAATTAGATTGTACTTAACTTGATTAAAGAAGTGTACTATAGTGGTTATTATTGTAGAATCAGATCAAGTCACAGGCACGTGAGATTTCAAGTATCGGAGGATCATACACCTATCCTAGAAAGCTCATTTGATCAACTAGAGTTATCGGGTATCATATTGGTTTGGAACAATGAACCCAAAGGTTCCTGGATGGGAAGCCAAGTTTAGGTTAACCTCTAACGGCTCCATACTTCGAGATCTTATAAGGTCACACACATTGGGCCTTCACCAGATTGAAAAAGAACTTATAGATAGGGTCTATATCGAGAACAAAAGGGAGAGTCAAACTCATTTTGGATGGACCAATTTTGGTTAAACCAATATACTTAGAAAGAAGGGAAAGGTTTAATCAAGCTAGAAAACCATGAGTGGGCCTTGCAAGAAATCTCGCAATGGTTTACAAATTAAGCTTGCCCTAGGGCGAGAAGCACTCACGAGCATGCAAGATTGCAAGTACTGCATAGCAGCGCTTGCAGGAAAGCCCACAAGCAAGACTCGCGAGTAATCTAAGAGCAGTGCTCACAAAGGCTCTCGAGGCCTATCTTGCAAGATTTCTAGCATGCCCATTTTGGGGCTTGCCTTTTGCGCTACACTACTCTGCGAGGTTCTCATGTAGCACCACGTGGGCTTGCAAAGCCCGCATATGGGATTGGTGAGAAATCACAAATCCCACATCGATTTCAAGGGTAGTAATTTTGCTCCCCTTGGGATATAAATAGCCCCCTTCCCCCCTTAGTTTTACACGCTTCAGCTTATCCTTCCTTCGAAGTTTTGACTCCTTTTTCCTACGAGTTTTTGGGAGATCCTCCATGAGTTTCTCTAGCATTTGCGGGTATTCATTTTGAAGGCATATTCCTATTTTAGAAAAGAGCCATCGTAGTTATTTTCAGGTTAGTCTGCTAGTGGTCTAGAAGTCACTTATTAACGAACGAGTTCTCCATCTACGTGAGGTTTTGGTTAGTGTGATCCGTGTAAACTTGTCATAGAAGCTGTCCTAGTTTTAGAGGCCTATGCTAACAGAGTGTTGTCTAATTGTAATAAGGGATCGATGCGCCATTAGTTAAATAAGTTTTATAAACCTAAAGCATCTATGGAAAATTTCAATTGAGATTATGTCAATTATGCCATGCTTAGGAGATCCTTTAGGGTTAATTTTAAGTTTTGAAATTCCACCATGCTAGTTTGTATGTTCATTAACTGTCTTAATTACCCATTAGTTATATCAGAGTTTGCCTTTTGCTATGCATGATTGATAATAATATATTGAAATGTGATTTTCTATTAATTGATTAAAGTATGTTATGCATGATTTAGGTTTCAAATCCTATTATTGAAAATGATGTGATAACTAGATTAAGATTTTGCTCAAACTTAGTCTAGGTGATTATCATATAATTAACAATGTTTTACTACACATGTAAATGCGTTAAATTTAGGGTCATCTGGTACTTCACTTGATTAAGTGAATGAAATGTTTAAATCATAATTGTTTATGGTATAACAAATCGAAGTGTTCGGGGTTATTTTGGAAAAAATTGGACTTGGCTGCTCATTTACATTAAGGGGACCTCTCCTACCTAGAAATCTCCATCGGTATTAGGTTCAAGAGCACAAAAGGGACTTTTATAACATAGACGAGATCTAGTATGGGAATTGGATTTCACATATGGTTTTACAGTCCTGGTTTAAGTTGTTAAATTAAAACTTATAGACATAGGTGCAAGAACATAAATATGGACCTTATTTATTTTGCATGCTATCTGGAGTGTTGGCATAATGGAATGATTATGATGTACCAGTCTTGAGCATGATCCCTTAGATTAATAATTCTAAATAGCCTAGAATTATTATTATCATAATCATATCAATCATTAAGTCCTAGACTAGGGCGAGACTAGTTTGCACTAATAAAATCACTGCAACAATATTAAGGTGGTAAATTATCTTCCTATCATAGGTTGTGACACGAACGTTATTAAAGAATGTAAGAACATGTACAACATGCTTTCTCTTAACATGTGTTTGTCCATGAGACTAGATAAGGTTATTGCCTTAACAAAAATGGCCTAATGCTAAATTAAAGACATATTTGAGGAGTCGTACAATTGGGTACACACATCTCGAGAAAGAGAATTCACATGGTCTAATAATTGAATGGAATGCAAATGGACAGGTTCCAACCATCGATGTCTATTATGGCTTGACCTGCTATAGCGGGGGTCATATTAGATGGGCTATGGATGCTACCTAGTAAAGAAAAATGGTTTGACCATGTTTTCCTAAATTGAATAGAAGGGATTATTTGAATATCAATAAAATAGTAGGAAATATGTGTTTAATTAAAGACCTTATACTAAATGCATGTACATATACTAATGTCTGAATAATTTCTATCTTATATCTAGGTTAAATATGATCAGTAAAAAAACACTTGTATTGATATTGGTTCTCTTGGCAACATAAAGTTTGTTTTTTACAACTTCAATAAGTGGTTTGGTACTATCAGAATATCTCTTCAAAACTATTACCTAGATTATGTTCTAGACTATCCAAGTCCCAAACACCCTAGTAAGAATGCTTTTGCGTGTGAGATGTGTTGGTTAATCAAGACATTAATTGAACATGCAATTATTGTAAGATAGAATTTCAAAAAGTTAAAATTAACCTAAAGATCTCCTAAGCAAGCCATAATTGATATAACCTAAGTTAAAATGTTCAATAGATGCTTTTAGGTTTATGAAGCATATAAAAGAACCTAGCATCTAAGGTTAGAGTATTACCAGTTGATGTGTGCTTTCTCTCTTTTGGTAGCGGTGTTTACTTTGAGCAATTTGGTAGAACTTCGTTAGCACGAGCTTCGAAACTAAGAGGGCCTCTATAATTGATCCACACAGATCTTCATAGACCAAAACCTCATTGAGGAAGAACACGTTAGTAAACAACAACTACTAGATCGCTCGAAAACCAACCCGAAAATAAATCAAGAAGGCTCTCTTTAGAAAGATCCTCAAAAAAGAATTCATCGATTATTTGGAGAAACTCGTGTAGGATCTCGCACAACAAAGGAAAAGGAAGATGTCAAACTCAAAGAGAAAAGTTGAGCCGAAGAAGTATTTTTCATCATTATGAATAAAGAGAGGAACTGGAGGCCTATTTATAGGGAAAAGGGGGAGTGTAAAACTCCCCCTAAAAGTCTATGTGGGATGGAAATATTCCCATCCAACATCCGGGTTGGCCGCGTGGGTCACTATGACTTGAGGGCCAACTCGCAGCTTGCTGCCACAAGGCAAGCCCTAACGCGCTTGCCTTGTGCCGCAAGCTATGCTTATGGGCCTTCCTGCAAGCCCATCTTGCAGACTTGTGCATAGCCTTAGGCAGCGCTTCCAGGCTTGTAGCCTGCTAGTGTGTGCGGGATGTCCCCGCTAGCTAGCGGCTCGAGAGCCTTTCAACTCGCAAGGCAGCCACGCAAGCCCACTCTGAACATCCCATGTTAGTTTCTGGCCCACTTGCAATGGAAAAAATCCCTTACTACACTCCATACAATTTTCCCATTTTCTCTTTATTCCCTTTAATTATTAATTCGGTTCAACTAATCAATTATTCTTCTAACAAATTTGACAACTAGTATTTTCGGCGTAGACTTAGTCTATAGGTTCTTTACTTAGTCCTATAAAGACCCAAAGTGTGTGACGTCATAGGATCCCAAAGTATTGAGCCGCTAGTGGTTAACCTAAACTTGGCTTCCCATCCAGGAACCTTTAGCCTCAACGTTCCAAACAGTTATGGAACCCGATAAATCTACATGGTCAAATGGCTTTCTAGCAAAGGCGTATGATCCCCCGATACTGGGAACGTCACCTGCTTGTGACTTTATCTGGTTCTGCAGTAGTAACCAATACAATACAATCCTTCCATCAAGTTAAGTACAATTTAGTTTATTGAGCTTGGATTAAGTGTCAGCTCATGTAACATCTGTAGCTATCCTGAAATTAGACTTGTTCATGAAGAACAAAACTTAACCATTATCTATCAAGATTAACTAGAAACCTATTCTATCAATATTATAGTCTAATCAGAGGTTTATGAGTGTGTCACTTCAACAAGGGGCTCTAAGGTACATTTCCCATTATATGACTATATCAGGAGTGATGGATCCCATCTTGACTACTCGGCTTACCAACATGTGATCATCACTATACCCGTAATCACCCACATCATCCTGATTACCAGGGTATGAATAAGTATGACCCAAATTATAGCAACTCCTACACAAGGTAACCAGTATTTCAGGTATGAGGATACTCTTACTGCTACTGCAATAACATATGACACCAACACATGGATATAGTTTTTTCTAAGTGTCTCTCTTATAGTGGTCTCTAATGTATTATCCGATACATTCATGTGTCAACTTAAGGTACCACCTTCAGCTCGTGAGATCGGCTGCTTGGATCTAATCCAAGGAGTAAGCCTACACATGCTAGTCTATTTGTTCCATTGATGTCCAATCTCAATTAAACTATGACTAGGGATATTTAGACTATTCGTAGCAACATGTATGTGCAGTTCTCACACCATATATCTCCCACTATGTCCTCGCACTTTTACGTTATGAAGTAGTCATGGACTTTGTCTCATCAATGTACATATACATATTTAATATTATACATATATGATACCATTGAGATACATAAATAAATAGAAAGCATTGATAAGCAACAAATATGCCTCAATAATTATTATTAATAATTCGAAACTATTTGTACATTATAACTAATAACGATATATTGCCATAATTGCCTCTAGGGAATACATCATATCTAACAATCCCTTACTTACACTAGAGCCAATTAACCATGTGCCTCATGCTATAATCATTAACATGCTGGTCATGTTTAACCTGAGTCAATGGATTAGTTATGTTGGGATGTATTTTCATCTTATATCTTTTCTAGTTACCATCTCCTATATGAGATAGTACTTTCTCAGTATATGTTTTTTTCTATGATGAGACCATGGCTCCTTTGCCAGAGCAATAGCCCTATTGTTATTGTAATAGACCACTATTGGATTCATAATGCTGGACACAAAACGAGATCACCAATAAATCCCTTAAGCCAGACAGCTTGCTTAGCTGCTTTTGAAGAAGCTAAATACTCAGATTCCATGGTAGAATCGGCTGTCGTATCCTGTTTGAAACTCTTCCAAACAACTGCCCCTCTATTGAACATAAACACATAACCTAACTGGGATTTATAATTTTCCCTGTTAGACTAAAAATTCACGTCGGTGTATCCCTTCAAAGTGATTTCACCTTCTCCATATACTAAAACATATCCTTAGTCCTACGTAAGTGCTTAAGGATAGTTTTAACAGCCATCCAGTACTTCTCACCTGGGTCAGATTGAAATCTGCTAGTGATGCTCAACGCAAGTGAGACGTCAGTCCAAGTGCATACCATATCATACATGATAGAACCTATAGCTGAGCCTGTTCGCAAGATTTTGGCTATAATTGTTTCGAAAGACTTATCCCCGGCAATGGTGCCAAAACTTGTTCGCCACATTTCTACTAATAATATAAAAGTTCTAAATATGAACATGTGTTTTCAGTAGCGCATATCAAATAGAAAAATAATGATAACTACAAGTATACAATTGTGATGTAGTTTTAAAAGATATCGATCCCACAAGGAAGGAATTCAGTTCTAAGGACCAACTAGAGTTACGGAACAAAAGAAAATAAAATAAGTTAAGGGTTTTGAATGGTAGACAGATGAATGGATAGATGCATGAATAGATTAGAGAAGATACAAAGCATATAGATATTCCCTAAGAACAAGTATAGTAGAGTAAAATATGCAAAATAATCAAGAATGTTTTATGCACTAGATAAATTCAACAAACTCGGTTCTAGACACCCAAATATCCTATAATTCACCACAAAGCAACACATGAAATTACTTTTCCAAATCTAGGGTAAACAAATTATGACACTTATAAAAACCTGGACAACAATAATACTATGCTTAGTACGGGTCGCTCTCACATAGCTATATTTAGCAAGTCACTCCAAAAATGTTGGCTCACTAAACAGCGCTATAATCAAAGATCTAGTGATTATACACAATCTTGTTAACCCCAAAACTACTCTTAAAGTCAACTTGAAATCATATAACTTCATTAATATAAGTGACGCAAGATGAAATATTCGTTATGATACATAGACATATCATAAACTTCGAATTAGAAAGTATAAGTAGAAAACAAAGTAAATTTGTAAGGTATGCAAGTGAAAGCTAAAGTTGATCAAACAGTATCCACTATTTGATGGGAGTCATCAATTCTTGCAATTCTCGTGTCTACTTTGAATTCGGTCTCGACTCGTACAGAATCTCCGTTAGGATGCTATTCCTTGTGAATATTTAATAAATGAATGGTGAAGAATAGAATCTTTTATTGATAAGTGCTTTGCAATTACACTCATACAACAATCACTCGAATTTGTGGAGAAATCTAGTGATTGAAACAAGAATCGATCACTTATACATTTTTCTCTCTAACACTTTGAACTTAGCAAAATCTATATAACTTTCACTCTCTATCATGTATCATATGCTCTGTCGATTATCACCATACTACTTTCCATCCATATACATACGAAATGGTTGATTTGAACCTCTATTTATAAAGTGTGAAAGGTTATATTTATCCGAATGAATAGCCATGTCCATTGGTGAAGGGTTGCATCATCTTCAATGTGATTGGATGCGAGATTTCATCCTTATGTTCAATGGATAGGCACCTTTTCATGGTTGCATTGTCTCCAAGAGGTGTCTCTTCATCTGACAATTGATGGCGGTTGATGGCTCTTATCCCGTTGTTGGAAGTTGAGAAGAGTTTATTAAACCATCACGATTCGCAAGCATGATATACATGTCACGATCGTGAATGTAAGTTGGTAACTTACTGCTTGTGAAGAACGATAAGTCACGATCGCGATAGATAGTTACGAGCATGACTTGGCCAATTGCGAGTAGGAATCACGATCGTGAGATGGTCTCGACTTATGCTTTTTGTTCGCTACTTTTCTACTAATAAGTTTAATAAGTTTTTCACAAAGAGTTTGGTTATTTATTAATGATGCCAAAAACTTGTTCACGTAAAGTATAGGTTTTGTCAGTACCTCTTATCAAATAGAAAAATGATGATAACTGCAAGTATACAGTTACGATGTAGTTTTAAAAGATATCAAACCCACAGGGAAAGAACCAAGATTAAAGATGAAGACATAATAAAGAAAATAAAATAGATTTGATATTTTGGATAGGAGCGTTAGAATGAAGAATGAGTAAATATAGATATGAAAGATTAGAGAATCTAAATATATAGATTTTCCCTACGAAATAAGGATAGCAGAGAAAACATGCAAGTTTAACAAAGATGTTACGATTCACTAAACTAATCTAACAAACTTGGTTCAAAATACCTAGATGTTCAATTTTCTAAACCTAGCGCAAACTAATTAAGACAATTATATAAACCTAGACAACGTCAATTCTATGCTTAGTATGAGTCGCTCTCACATAGCCACATTTAGCAAGTTACCATTCCAAAAATGTTGGCTCACTAAACAGGGTTATATTACAGATCTAGTGATTATACATGATATTTTTAACCCTGAAACTACTCTTAAAATTAACTCCAAAGCATATAACTTGATTAATATAAAAGTCTTAACACGAAATACCCATTATGACACATAGACATATCATAAACTTCGAAATAGAAAGTATAAGTAGAAAGCAAAGCAAAGTTGTAAGGTATGCAAGTGAAAGCTAAAGTTGATCAAACCGTATCCACTCTTTAATGGGAGTCGTCAATTC